>DWJZ01000487.1:0-31847 GCA_018249125.1 Asbolis capucinus
ATAAACAAACATATATATTTTTAATTACATACTTCACACAGAACAAACTATCCTGCTCATGACAGAAAAATTTGACCTGAGTGGGTATCGAACCCACGACCTTCGGTATAGCAGTCAGGTTCGCTAACCACTAGACCAACCGACCTGTCAAATAATTTAAAACTTACGATTAGGTAGTAAATGGTCGTTCACCATGTCCTTATCTCATACTGCGGAGGCCTAGAGCATACTCCACTACGCTGCTCCAATGCGGATTAGTGGAGGGGTTAGTGGCCAACCCGAATGTCGGAAGTTTATATGCCGACGGCCTCCGACATGGCTTAACGATTGCTGTATAACGGCAACAACCGAAGGCTTCTCGTGCCCAATCAATAAAGTTTATAAAAAGTTTTGGACTTGTGGCAGCTTTTAAAATAAAGCACTAAGGGTAACCAATTTAAGTTTAGAACTATCAATAACTAAAATTGCTTTTATGATTAAAATTTTATTAATTGTTATATTCTTGTCTGGCTTCAAAAGCAATTAATTTAGAGAGTGCGCGCAAAATTACACCGTTTATTTCCATCGCTTTCTATCATCGAACGAGCCGACGCACGGCGGGTATCCTCTCATCGTGGACATTCCACCAGTACGAACGTTGCGCTTTGCGTCTTCTTTCATCATGCGTACCGCGAAAGACTGGAATAAGTATCCCACGTTAGTGCTCCTGTTCAATTACAATGTAAATGTCATCAAGTCAAGAGTGAACAGGCTTTGGCTAAAGTGCACTTAACCAAGACCACATCGCCGTATACCATCAGGTGGGATTGTGGTCAAGCAGTAATTAATTTAATGTAAAAAGAAAATTAAGAACATTGAACTATTCTTAAATATAGGCCGAGCTGATCTCAACCTATTACGGCCCATTATTGAGCACGGGTCTCTGCTCTAAGTGAGAAGGTTAAGACCATACTCCACCACGCTGGCCAAGTTTTGATTTCCAGACCTCACATACCTTAGAGTTCTGCAAACTCCTCGGCGTTCAGGTTTCCTCACGATGTTTTCCTTCACCGTTATAGCGAGTGACATTTAAATTCTTTAAACGCACATAAAGTCAGAAGTGTAAGCCCTGGAATTCGAACCGGGAGCCCCGAGTAGGAGGCCGAATTCTGAACCATTAAGCTATCACCGCTTTTCTTAATACAGGCCGAGTAAAAATACGAACCCAAATTGACGGCGGCCCAAGATTCATCGGCCATATTTAAGACAGTAATTGATACGGAGCGGAATTTTATTGATGTCACTCAAACCGAAGACGTATTTGAGCAGGTCCGTCTCCTCGGTCGCCTAACGGACTTTATTTGCCTGTGGTCGACTGAGCGTTTTATAGAATCTCATTCTTAATGTGTATAGTTTCGCTTTTTCCGGACCGTTTGTCAGTTGAGAGATGCTTATTACTTAGAAGTGGAATGAGTGCGAATCTTAGATATATTTTTGGATAGGTTTTCTATTAATATTTGCGGAGGTTATTTTAAAGTAAGAAAATGAATGAATTTGACCAGTCACTTCTTTCTTCCAATAGAGTTATGTATTGATTGCCTGCATAAACATAAAAATTAGAGCATTTCGTGTGACTCACAACGCTTTTATTCAAATTTTCATCTTTTAAAAGATGTTTAAACTTATTGACAATCTGAATTATCTAGAAAACAGATCTAGAAGTGTTAGCTAAATCGAAGACGGTCCTTAATGCGATCGTGTAATGCTGGTCTGATAAATTACTTTCTTAGAGATGAGACGTTGAGATTATTTGCGGAAAATTATAATATTATTTGCTTTGATGTTCTGTAATATTATAAGATCCTTAAACCCTTATGTTGGGATTTCCCTTTTATTGCATACTTAATGTGTAGCCACTTGTAGCCAAGTTAGAATGTGTGTAAGCGCTTATTTATTTACTAGTACATAAGTGAAATCGCTTCGCTTCGAAATATATCCGCTTAGCCCCAGTTCCGACGGGCAAGTATGTTTTGTAATAGATTTAATTCTTGGTGTTAAAAAGTAGTACCGGGATTTTTTTTCCGCCGGCTGTTTTTTCCTTCCTGCTTACACTAGCGTACATAATCCTAAGTTTGTATTATCTTTAAAGTCGATGACAGATAAGTATTGTCTATCGAGACTTAAGGCTTTATCAAGGAATTCATATAAATTTTATTTATATGTTATATTTTGTTAATAAATTAGGGACTTTGTATTGTAAAATGTTGACTTTCGTTAAGAGAACTATTAGTTCCCAAGTTCCCAATAAACAGTTTTAATTTCATTTCAATCCACAGTTATCAGAAAAAGTTCTAACCGCCTATTACCCGAGATAATATATAGCCTATTTTCTTATGTTATCATAAAGTGCTCATCACGTTGAATAACTTCTCCTAAAGCTTAGCTAGATATCCAGATCTTCACAATAAATTATAGCCAATAAATTGCAGAGGACTAGTCCTCCTCCTCAGTCGTTCATTCTTGACAGAGTGGTCGTCGTTGGCGATTTAAGGTGTTAGATCTTTATTCCTCACAAGAATTTATTAACTCTCCCACAGAGAAACAAATGTTACAATATATTAAATTACTTTTATTTAGCAATATTTTTTATGAACAGTGCAGGTTTCACGAGGCACCTCCACCTGTTACGGTCTACAGCATCTCGGGAACTCTGAATTATAGATATTTTCAAGGTCTAATAAGACAGACAAATAAGAATTTGAATAAATCATATTTTTGGCTTCTATTACTTGTGTAAAGATTCCTCACAGTATTCTTTTAGTTCAGTGTAATGCATGCATTCAACCCTTTTTATAATTATATATGTATAGATTTTTGTGCGATAGTGTTTTTGGCATACATTTTCGTTACTACCCAAAGGTTGTGATGTAGAAATCGCTGTTTGCCAATAAGGCCGCGATTTGTGTATGTCGAACCGTTTGACTTTATGTATTGTTTCTCATATTTGTGTATACAATAAAGAACATTTATTTTGTATGGTATCATATTCGGTGTCTAATGGTCTCATGTGTGAACAACACGGCAATTATAACTTTCTATAAAGTTCTTTTGACTACGTGTGCGTGCCTTTAATTCATTATTCAGTCAGCTATCTTAATTACTTGAGACGTAATTAAGTTAGCTGCTAGATACTCTGATTCTTAATACAATTAACAATTACCTCTACATTATTAATGAGGCTTAAGTGCTCGTTCTCTTCTTCTTCTCCCCGTCCTTCAGTCACCTTTCCATTCTTCTATCACACGTCCTGAAGCGGTAGCGGTAGTGTAGCGGTTGTTGGTGTTCATGGGATCAATCGGTGTAGATATTTGACAGGCCTGTTGGCCTAGTGGGTAGTGATCCTGACTGCTACACCGAAGGTCATGGGTTCGATTCCTTTCGTAACTCTGCTTGTAACATAAAAATAGGTAAAATACCTGTACGAAATCTTTGAGGAAATAAACCAGACGGCAATTACAAACATTCAACTTTTATCTTTATTTCCTTCCGTATCGCGAAGGAATGAACTACTTGCCTGCATCAGTATTTCCGCCTACGTGTAACATACATATGTAGGTGTCTTCAATAGAAAAGGAAAGGCGCAATTCTTAGTTGGTACGCCCAACTTCTTAGAAAACATCGCCATTTACCGTCAGGTGGGATCTATGTCAATCATGAGCTTACTCAGCGTAAAATCTTTTAGTCATTCTTCATCGCATTTATGTTTTGTCAAAACGCTTGCATTAACGATATACAGATTCACTGTATAAGAAGTGAGTTCAGCAATTGCTTCCATGCCTATAATGCGTTGGTGACAAACAGCGTGGTTTTGGCTAACATCCACGGTCCGCGGTATTCATTGAATACGTCTATACCTCCTATGTTCATTTGCGAGCATCGTTTTAAAAATTTATATAGCCTATAGTCACTACCATAATTCTGACAAATTCAACGACACCTCAATATTAAAATCTATACAGACGTTTTAGCTTTAGGTACCAAAGAAAAGGATATACTTACATACAAACATACATACAGCCCTCCTTCTGTCACAGTGGAATAAAATAATCCCACTGTTTCTGTTAACATTTCTGAGTTGTAAAATATTTCAAAAACACAAGAACCTGTAATAATATCTCTTTGCGTAGAGAAAATAACAAATCGTTTTATAATAGCCCGTAATAAACTGTTATATTTGCACGGCAGTAAATTGCCCAAAAGGAGTTCTATTACAGATTCTGAGTAACATTAAATGTTTCGTAATTTTATTATGTCTACAAAGACATTGTACCGAACGAGCCGGGGGCTTTCTATATAATTATTTGATTAACCTGAAATGGCGCACTAAACTATTTCGGGTGCAAAACACCTCGTTAAGATCTTTTCATGAAATAATTGAGTTATCTAACCTGATTAAATAGTTCAACTTCACTGAGAAAATGGAGTACTACGTTTATAAACGTACACCGATATTTTGACTCAGTTGCAAGGATTATTACCGAGTTGCAAGAATTATTATTCATTTGCATGAATTATTACAAAGTTCCAAGGATTATTATCGAGTTGCAAGGATTATTACCGAGTTGCAAGAATTATTATTCATTTGCAAGAATTATTACAAAGTTGCAAGGATTATTACAGAGTTGCAAGGATTATTACCGAGTTGCAAGGATTATTATTCAGTTGCATGGATTATTACGAAGTTGCAAGGATTATTACCCTGTTGCAAGAATTATTACGGAGTTGCAAGGATTATTACCGCGTTTTAAGGATTATTATTCAGTTGCACGGACTATTAAGAAGTTGCATTGTGATAATCATGAGTACCAGTGGAAGATTTGAAATATTTAGTGCCAAAACTATGATGTTTTTTTTTATGTGTATAGTGTTAGTATAATTTGTAAATATTAAATTCCAGTTTTAATACATTCTATTGAATTCTTTCATTTACAATCACTCACACATTTCTTCCATCTTATTCGTTTTCGTCTAAGTAACTATTAAAAACCTTCTTAGAGCAATATGCCATGTTTAAAACATTATACTTCAGGCTAGTATTATATCTAATCTATTATATATTTCAGAAGGTTGAACAGCAATAATATTAAACAGATAACCTAATACTAGAATTTGCATATTTAGTTATTATATTTATTTTGTAAAACGATTGCAACCCAGATTTGTCCAATTACTAGGCTCGAGTCTCCATCATAATATGATGGTTGCAGCCAATAGTCCGCCACGCTGGCCAAGTTGGTTTAGTGGACTTCACACACCTTTGAAAACTCTTATGGAGTATTCTCAGTAGCGTAGTAATAAAATACGACTAGGTATCAAGATTTAAGTCACCTTTGAACCTTACGTTTTAGTCTACTTAAATTGCTTTTAATTTCCGCTACGTCTGTCCATTTGTCTGTCAGTGCCCTAACTCAAGAACCCCAGGATTATAAAGCACATTTTGGAAGGTTATAATTATTTTCCCAATTACTTGACAACGTTATAAAGAGGATAATTATTATTTAAGTTGTTCTGTAAAATAAAAATTAATTCAGAATTTTATCATTATACTTATACAATAGGGCAGTGATAGCCTAGTTTTTTGAACGTAGGTTTTTCAAAGGGGAGGTTCTGGGTTCAAATCCTGCTATATTTATCTTTAATTTTCAAAGTTAGGTGCGTATCAAAAGTTGATTATCATTGTTACAATGATGGAAAATATCGTGAGTAGCTCTGCGCTACTGAGAATACTCCATAAGAGTTTTCAAAGGTGTGTGAAGTCCACCAATCCAACTTGGCCAGCATGGTGGACTATTGGCTGTACCCCTCATATTATGAGTGGAGACTGGAGCCTAGTAATTGGACAAATATGGGTTGCAATCGGTGATGCATTCTATGATAAGTTATTGAATGCTGAATTATTGTATTATTATAAAATGCCCTCTGTTACATAAAGGAATATATGTATGTAGGATAAATTAGGTTTTGTTAAAACAGCAAAAAGATCCTTGAAAATGTAATCACTCAAGTATCGAATTCCGAAGTTTTTACAAACTCCATATTTGTGGCGTTCAAAAGAAAGTTTGTTCAATATATTAAATTTCCCTGTAACTTCATTAATATCGAGATTTACGATTCGCATATAAATTACTTCAAGCACTTTTATAAACGCTTTTAAAAGAGGATAAAAGTACCAAAATATTCGTAGCACAGTTACTTTTATATAAAGAAGTTAAGCGGATATTGAATGAAATATATTATATTGAATTTTGATTGATTAATTTAGTATAAAGATTCATAATTTCCTATGTCTGTGAGTGCATGGATGTGTGAGTCACTGCGTGTTATATGTGCGTATGTGGGTGTGTGTTGGTTTACATTATTTTTCTTACTACGTCGAATATTGATCTCTATGTTGCGTATCCAAGTTATATTGATACCAAATCCCAGTAACCCCAATAACCCCTAACCACCTACTTGCGGTCTCAGAAACAGAAACGATTTTTGAAATTCGAATATTCCAGGTGTGTGTGAAGTGAGCCACTGTGCGTCAGGTGGTTAAGGGTTAAGGTCCATCAGGACAATGATCCTTAACAAAGTAACCAAAGGATTTTTCTAATGGAGTGATTAAAGATTCACTTTGATTAGCATCTGTGAGCTGCCTTGGGAAAATCTAAAATGGATAAAGGTAATGTTTTTTTAAATATTCAGACGACCTAAAGTAGATCGTAGATTCTACATACGGCTGAATATAATTTTCACATCTTTATTATATATTGATTTATTTAAAACTAGAAATTGCCGTCGCTTCCGTGCAGCGATTTCAGAGTTGCCATACTAATTTGTAACTTTTATACCATGGGAATAAAGCAGTTTTCTGAGATAAAAAGTGTCCTATAACCATTATCGTTACATAAGCCACAAACATGCAAAATTTCATCTAAATTGGCCCATTGGTTTCGGAGTTGTCATATAAATTTTAGCCTGTTTTCCTGCGGGAATAAAGCCGTTTTCTGGGATAAAACCTATCCTATGACCATTCTTGTATTTTAAACCACGAATATGCCAAGTTTCATCTTAATCTGTTCAATGGTTTTTGCGCGAAGCTCGAACAGGTAGATAGACAGACAATAAATCCAAATAAAATTGTTTTGGTCTCTATATCGATAACAAAGCCTTCCTGCATTAAAGTTTTCAAAAAATACTTGATACACAGAATTGACACAGTTTTACTATTAATTACTACATTCAACAGTTTATACACATTAGTATTCTCTAGCTAAATCCCACCTGCATTACAGACGCAAACTAATATCACTAAAAACATTAACTCGTACGTAAAAATTACAACATAATATTGAAATAACACAAATCAAAATGCTTACTGTGAAATTGTACATAAAATCTATACACATTTAATACAATTTAAATTAAGGTCATCATTGCAACTCATAACTGTCCTACTACGTGCCTCGAGTCTCCACTCACAATGTGAAGGGTACAAGTCATAGTCCACCACGTTGGCCAAGTGCGAATTGATGTTCTTCTCTTTGAGAACTTTATGGACAACTTTCAGGAGTGCAGATTTCCTCACAATGTTTTCCTTCGCCGTAGTAAGGGATAATCAACGTGTGATACGTATGTACATACATAACTATGAAAATTAGGAGTGCGCCTATTTGAGAGACCAACGTTCAAACCACTAGGCTATCACTGCGTGCAAATTAAGTTAATTGGAAATCACGATTTTCAAAATAATAAAAATGTGTTATAGGAATGAAAATCTACAGTCATAATGGAGATTGAATTTATAAATAGAACAAGTGTTGGAATTGACAAGTGGAAACATAGGAGACAGAATACGGCCTTTCGGTACTCCATGCCAATTCAGTCCGAGTACAATCTGCCGTCGCTGACAGCTGTTCACGTCCATCCAGACGACAATTTTAAATAGGTTCGAATGGAAATAGGTTTATTTGAGTCCACTTTTGTAAATAAATTTGATTTGCTGTATCTGTAAATTATGAGGAATGTAACTCAGTAAATTTTAAACAGACTTCAGAAAACGAAAATATCTTTATCTTTGAGACACTTTTAGCATAATAGTGAAAAGGGATGTTAAAAGTACAATTTCTTAAAAAAATGCATTGACAAAAAGGGATGCACTCAGTGGACGTGACCAGCCTACAGACACTGACTTTCAGGCCGACCCGTTATAACAAATACACATTAATACATATACTAAATATAACTACGATAATTAATACTCAAAAGAAGTTTGAATTATAACTATTACATAATTACTCGATGAACAGCTTATATCGAAATTAGCTATGAATGCAATTGTTCCATGTACAGTTGGGAATGTTGGGAGTTTTATTGCAACCGTCACGTCAAAACTTCTTAAGCTTCGAACACATCTACACTAATACAACATTATTAACAAAAGGTGTCTACGAGTTTTGGGAGATGTCCACGGTCCCAATTTAATTTCCTGACCTTATTGTGAAATTTAATTAAGCGGGGGTTAAGGCATTCAGAATGTCAGATTTCTGAGGAACTGGCGCAGCTTTGGGTAATCTGTTTATGTTTAATTGACAACGACTTTTAGAAATCCTTGGGCAATCTCCAATGGACTAATAACACACTTAGTTTACGAAGGTAAATTTGTTTTTTTAAATAATGGGTTTCACAGTGTTAAGCTTGTGTAACTTGGGTAAGTGCTTTACTTACAAACGTTCATAAAAGCATATCCAATCTCCTTTACTTGAAGCCATTAAGAACATTACCAATTCCCCAACGAGATGTCATGTATGACGTTAGAAGCCTTCTCGGAAATTAATTTACCAAGCTTACTTTGTCAACTAAAATATTTCTCGTTTTCAATAAAATACCCAGTGATTCTTAAAACCCTCAAGGTTCGTTTAGAAGACCCACTTACCTCAAATTTAAAATTCACTGTTGTTAGCCTTTATACAAAAGACAGACTAAAAGATCTTCAAATTTCAGTCACGTTTTACATCAAGACAAAGAACTGTCTATATCAAATTCTGTCAAAAACGTTAAATGAAATAAAAATGCAAATTTTGCAATCCGTTCTTCCAATGCAACACGTTAGGAGACCTCTATAACATACATATGTAAATGGGATACCGTTGGAAGCACGTACATGCACTAAATCGAAATTAACTAGTTATTGGACTCGAAATAAAGCTTATGTTGTTTTTAACTAATTCCAACAAAAAATTAGAAGAAGAGGAGTTCGACTGTATTTTTTTGTGTGTTAACCGATTTTTATGATTCTTTTTTTTAAATAGAGCTGGATAAGTAGGTTTTGAATCATCCCTAATAACGCCTATTAAATTAACTTCGACTATGTAGTTATTTTTTATAGTTTTTTTTTATTATTACATGTCGATGTAATACTAAGTCTGTTTTTTTCACATATTTAACATTATTTGTTAATTTATTCGTATTTAATTGATTTGCTGGTAGGTCATTGCAGTCACTTTCTCGTACTTGTCTCATTAGGTTCAATCCGATTGTTTTATAACGTAAGAGCTCTTAGACCGGCAGCTCGTGTCCTTTGTAAGTGATTGTCCGAGTTAATCAACAGTGGGCACGCGGAAAGTTTATGAGCTAACGGTGCTAATTTCATGAGTGGCTCCGTGCTTGGATAGGCAGGTTATTTCGTCGTTCTAAATTATATTATTATTTGTACGGATAGCGTTTGATTATGTGTTGCACATATCGGATTACCGTTGTACGAAAGCCAGTGGGGAAGTAAATAGGTGAAGATCAGAGTTCCAAGTCAGGATATCGTTGGGGTTAATACGCGAACCAGCGACGACTCGCTGACCTGGACCTGCCTACACCCAGGAACACAAAATAACTCGCTTCGTCTACGTCCACTAGCCTTTACTGGAACGTTAAAACCAATTAATTCTAGTACTGAGGGTTTACTTATGTTATGTAGATTACCCGTCATCAACAGATAAAAAAAACAATATAGACCCCCGTAAAGTACTATGTAGGCCTTTTAAACTTAAACTATCCTCATCCTGGACACAAAATACTTTAAAACTTACGGATAAGACCATGTGTAGCTAGTCTTGCCGAGACCAAGGCCCATGGAACTGGGTCGAAATATCGGTATAAATAATAATAATTGTGATCCAGTTTGATTATAACGTAAATGTGTTCAAGTCAAGAGTGAATAGGCTTTTATTAAGTTAGTGCGCTGTAGCATCAAACACTACGTCGCCACTTACCATCAGGTGGTTTCGTAGTTACTTGTTGAATATGAAAAAAAGGAGTATGTGCGGCTTAAGAAATTGGTTTGAATGGGTTCACACAGGATTATTTGCTAGTCTTGCCGTGATCATGACCCATGCAACTGGGTCGAAATGTAGGTATAATAATAAAAATCGTGAGTGCTAATAGTTATAATGGGTTAAAATACGACTATTTCATTAAATCCTTCGTCATTTAGGTAATTAGTCTACAAATAATTCATTTAATCCGGTAAAAGTATAATCATGACATTATTGTAGAGATAGTAATATCCCATTCCCGGCTGATAATTAAGAGAAATGTCTCGCGTCAAGTGAAGTCGTTCTCAGAGACCGTAAGCCGAGGTTTATTTTACCTTGAATGGGTCTTTGCTTTCGTACCCGTTTTCTTTTGTTTAATTAGCTTTCTTTAGATCTATGGAAGTTTCATTAATGAAATGAAATATATTAAATTTCTTTTAGGCTGAATAGTGCCTGTCTCGAGGTCCTATCGGTATTTCTTTTTTTACAGCAATTTTAAAATATTACATCAAGTATCTTAAAGAATTATTGTGGTAAAAATGCCCCTGATTTTCTTTTATAACTTCTTGAAAGTTTTCTGTTTATGAAACAGAATTTCGTTTATTAGCGAGCGTTGTTTGTTACTACTATAGAAAATATATGTTTTTAGACTAATATCGTCGCGGACACTACACATTTTAATGCAAACGGGTACCCACGAGCTGTTTATTATTTTACCGATATTTCGACTCAGTTACATGGGTCACGGCGATACTGAAAATGTACTTGTGAGGTTGGATGGGTTTCCGTACAAGTAATCCCAATCGATTAATAAAGTTAGCTTAGTTTGGGGTCAGATGGCCGTGTGTGAGTTGTCCAAAGATAACAAAGAACAAAGAAAGAATAACTTATATCATGGCTTCAACTCGTCGATGTCCCGCTACAGAGCACGGATCTCTCCTCACTGAGGAGGCCTAGAGCATACTGCACCACGCTGCTCCAATACGGATTGGTGGAGGCGTTTTATATCATACAATAACAATATTATAAACTAAAATCACACGCGAAAATTTACTCAAACACTTCCGTCACTGAAAATAGCACTCATAACTTCTTGAAGCTGAAACTAAACTTCAAGCAGGACACATTAAACTTTAAAACATAAATTAAAATATAAATTCACGACTACCTAGTTGCTCTTGGCTCGAAAGCACATCAAAAAGTTATGTAATTTTTATATGCTGGAAATTTTAAATGTTCCTCAAAAAAAAAATTAAAAGAAAAAAAAATTGCCATGAATAAGTTAGCGCTTGATTACGGTCCCACCTGATGGTAAGTGGCGATGAAGTCTTCGATAGTAATACTGTTGCTTTACTATTTCCTTTACTACAGATAGAGTTAAAATCTACTGTTTCCTACACATCAACTCTAACAGGTACTTACGATTCTTGTAAAATCGTAAAGATTTTCTAAAACTTTCCGGAATTCAAATAAACCTATATTTTCTGTGTATGGTTCGACGAAGTATAATGTATGGTGTACAAAACAATTAATCTCAAACGAAAACATTAATCGTGACTACGCAAGAATACCATACAAATGTTATTACGATAATCGTAAGTACTTACGGATATTTTTTTACGTAGGTAAGTTAATACTTGACATAGATCCCACCTGATGGTAAGTGGCGATGATGTCTAAGGTGTTGGGCGCATTAACTATACATATTCACTCGTCTCTTGAAGACTCGCTGTTAATTATATTTCGTGTCTACAACGGTACAAGGAAAACAGTAGTATTGTGGGATATCATATCACTTAAGTTGGTCAAAAGTGTGTCGATCCATAGGTGATAAGTATGTTTTAAGAGAACAAGGGAAGGTCTTACTGAGGGTCGAATGTCAGACTATTGCGTGGGATGGGATTTGCTGGGGAGCACGTCCCACAATGAATGAATCAGAGATCTGTGGCTCGGCCGCATGTGGCAAATAATGTTTTCTTGTACTCTCTTTTATATTATATTTTTATTATCAAGAGACCCATGAGGCGTAAAAAGCACTATTACGTGAGTTGCTTCGAAATTATACAGCACATAATCTCTGTTGGAAATAATGGCAATATTTTTAAAGGCACAAAAGTAAATTCTAGATAATAAATCCAAAGAATAACAAATATTTTTTATAGGTTTCAATAATTTCTTGAGTAAGTCACTCCAAAAAAGTATTTTTTTCTCTCTTGAAAAGTAGGAGTTTTATATATTTTTTCACCCTAGATAAGTCAGCGTTTGATTACGATCCCGCCGGACAGTAAGTGGCGATGAAGTCTTCGATGATAAAACGCACTAATTTAGTAGAAGCCTGTCTTGACTTGATGACATTTACATTGTAATCGAACGGTTACACCGACGCGGGTAACTTATACCAATCCTTCCCAATCCGGGTGATAAAAGACGAAGCGAACGTAGTGTTTACAACGTAGTGAACACCCGCCGTGGTTCGGCTTGTTTTCTTCCAAGGATTTCATGAATGCTATAGTATTTTTATATATTATAGACGTTTTCGTATATCCTTATACTAATATTATGAAAATGATAGATTTTTTATGTGATAAGCAAGCAAACGAGAAGACGGTAATGATCACCTGATGGTAAGTGATCACCGCCGCTCGTGGACGGCAATAACACCAGATTGGGATGTTACCCACGCGTTGTATGCCTGGAAGGAAGTAATAGACCCGCGTACACGGGGAAGAGGAAGAACCAAGGGAAGCGGTACATTGTTAAAACAACTGGGATCAATAACGACAGCAACTGACCCCAGATACACCAACAACATCAGTATGTTGGTACTTTAGTACGGGAGACAGAAGAAGAATGGGGAGGAGGATGGATGAAGGACGGGAAGAAAAAGAGAAGAACCGGCTCTCAAGCCTCCAGCCGGAACACGACGAATCATTTGGCGGCTGATTCAGGCAAGAGGGTGGTAGCCAGCCAGGCGGCGTCATAAAAAGATGACAATAATCCTTCAACGAGGCCCTACCACCGAGCAGGTGGCTTCTGCATTTTTGTAACGAATAGTGCAAAAACCGCTTGAATGATTTTCAAAATTATGCCATTTACATTACAATGCAGTTAAAAATAAATGACCAATACCAGGCTGGATGTTTTAAAAACGAAAAATTTAATTTTTGTTACAAAGGAATTTAACATGTACTGAACCATGTTGAAATCGTTTGCTAATATGTATAATAAAATCACAGTGACGACAGGTAAAAAGTAAAACGGCATTTTTCGTGGTAACAAAATTTCCGAAAAAGGGATTCAATTTAAGCATTTTTACGAATGCTGCTCAAACAGTGAGAGAATACGCGAATAATTTCTGTAGAAAAAGTTTAGGGTAATACTTTTCTAAAAGTACACAAATTAAATGCAGATTGCGAATCTGCTTTTTTTTGTGAAATCTATTAAAATATTGAATGCATTTCCCGCTTTTAATAGGTTATAAAACTATGCCTGTATAACCAATATTGATTGTTGATTTAGTTAAAGTTAGATAACTTTTAGGTTTTTTATGTATAGTTAAAGTTTTACAATAAAAAAAACAGGTATGTTTACGCAAACTTGTCTTTAGATACATCCAATAAAGAAAACATTCGTAGTGTCAATCGTTTATTTGAGGCGTGCCCTGTTGAGATACCTAAACAAATTATTTACTGTCAGAAATAATTTTAGGGTTCTGTAGTCAATTTGAAATTATTATAATTACACCTATTCAAATTTAATTTCAAATTCTAGCTGGATATTGGGGATTAAATACAATTTTAAACCCTAACCCTACACGAATTTTGGCATTTTAATTTATTGTAATTATTAGCATAATATAAAATTTATTTTAGTGAACTTAACAAACTCTAAATTCTGATTTTTAATTTCTTCACTTGAATTAGGCTCAAGAATAGAACAGAGAAAAGAATAGGTGCAAGACTTTTAGTCTCCATCATACTTATGGCTTCGCCAGCAATAGACTGCTTATTGATCAAGTCATCTCTATTTATGTTACTGTTCCAGAAATACAGTATTCTCTTTAAAAATACAGGCTTCCTCTCGAATAGAGTTCGGTATGCAATTTAGACGAATATTGGCAGCTTCGATAGACAATGGAAGCTCGCATTGGCTACAAGGCTCGTCAATATTGACACTACCAAAACAGGGTTGGCAATTTAGGTTTTGTTGTTATAGTTTTATTATTGCTCTCTTCTTATAGAATATTTAAGTGTACACATTTATATAATCGTATGTTTTCACAAGCTGATGTTCAACTTGCAGTGTATTTTTGTATATTAGTATGTTAATATATTTGTATATGAATTTGTTACGGATCAAATCTTGCAAGCTTAAAAAGGCCCACTTCCTCTTACACTAAGGAGTGGAAATTTTGCATAAAGTCATTATCGCGATGACAATGCATTTTTATGATAAGCATGGTCTGATAATACGTTTAAAGTTGACTCCAGTCAAGGTAATTCCTCATTAGGTCACAATACAGTTATGAAATTTTGTGTATTTCTTTGTATTAGGGATCTACAATTACAACTTGTGTTTTAAAATATTTTTATAAACCTTATTTGTTTCTATATTTGTGTTAATTGAGTTTTGTGTGTTATTGAATAGTCAAATACTGTATATTAATGACCTCTGCGGTGATTGCCTAATGGTTTGAACGTTGATCTTTCAAACGGAAGGTCCTGAGTTCAAATCCTGCTCGTATCTCTAACTTTACAAGTTATGTTCGTATCAGAAGTTGATTATCACTTGCTACGGTAAACCTGCACTCCCGAGAGTTTCAGTGTGTAGGAAGTCTATCAAACCGCACCTGAACAGCGTGGTAACAGCCTGTACCCCTCATATGATGTAGCAGTGGGATAGTTATAAGTTGAAATGACGTTAGAAAGGTATCTTTATTATTATAGAGCGAGTGCGGTCAGTAGGAAGACGAGTGACCGCAAGAGGCAATTTCTTGGGCATGGAAGTTGCTTCAAAAGGCAAGTTAAGGCAGCGATATCTGATATATGAAGTCATGTAGAATCCTTCTGACATAAAAACTTCCCACACTTAGTTATCCGGTAGATCAATTTATCCATATCTGATATGTGGCGACATCGTACAACACGGCATACGATGACGTCACAAAACCTGAATCACGATATCGGAGTTTTCTGTATCGTTAGTATATGAGTATATACAAGTTCCGACTAACAGCTGTCGGAGCTTGGCCGCTCCCCAGGCGTTACTCTTCGCCTGGCGCGGGATCTCTTTTCTAAAGATGCTAAAAACTGCCTTCACTTCGCTTCAGAAAAAACAGTTACCACACAAAAGTGGTTATTGTGACGGAACTGTTACAATTAATAACGGTGTTTGCGGTTTTATTTGTAGATATTGATGTCTTCTATAAAACTGTACATCACTTTGCTGTATTGTCAATAATTTAAATATTGTATGCGATATAAAGATTTTATATACAATTTGAATGTGGGAAACGTATGAAAAAATAATTTTTCATTTCTATTTTAGGAGTCGAACAGAATACTTCAAACAAACAAACAATCAAAGCCTCCCTCTTTAATATTAGTATGGCTGTATATATGCTGTAGAACTCCTCAGTATGACAAGAGAACCGTGCTCTTTTAGTACGCCATTAGTGAGTTGGGTTATATTCTTGTTAGTGAGAATATTTTCGCTAGGTAACTTAGAATATTTGTGCCAAGTAAATCTCGGCTTACCAAGGAATAAGACTAAAATCCTTGAGAAAACTTTATAACTTTCTAGGCCCGCGTGGTATGTTAATAAAAGTCTAAGTTTATTTCTGAGTAAAATCCATCTCGATGCCAAATTTCATTCAAATCCTTTCAATAGTTGTTGCCGTAAGGAGTGACAAACACCCATTCATTCATCACAAACTTTCGTATCTATACTAAGAATAAAACTGTGACGGGGCCAATTCTGTACATTAAGTATTTTTGAAAAAATGTAATACAGGGAGGTTTTGTTATCGATATAGAGATCGAAACTTTTTTGTTTGAATTTATTGTCTGTCTGTCTGTTCGAGCTGCACGCAAAAACCACTGAACAGATTTAGATGAAACTTGGCATAGTCGTAGTTTAAACCCGAGAATGGTTATAGAATACTTTTTATCCCAGAAAACTGCTTTTTTCCCCTGGGATAATAGGTTAAAATTGGCAAGGCAACTCTGAAATCACTGAACAACTCTTCTGAAGCGACGCCAGGGCAATTTCCAGTTTATAATTAGCATGATATTAAATATTCTAGAAGTATTTAACCTCAACCAAGCATCACAATGTAGCTTTAAAAATAAGCAAAATATTTTGGTACGAAAACCTTATCTTTATTTTAACAAAAATCGCTTATTTAAATATCTTTTCTGTTGCGGCTTTCATCTCTGGATCTGAAAAATTAATAATGGAAATTCTTATCTGTCCTACCAGCACTGTGTTCTCGCCCACGTGAATACCCGACACTGGCGCTTATCGTGACAATTGTGGAACATCTTGAATTTTTTAGTGTAATCCAGTTTGTGAATGTTTGAAATTTCTAGTGAAAAAGATTGCCGTTTTGTGTCGTTTGTTTTCATACCTACTAATATGCTTTACCTTATAATCTTATACTTAATGCTGGTTACAATCTACTGATGACCCAGTACTTCTCTCTCCATATTGAGGAGGCCTAGAACGTACTCCACCACACTACTCCAATGGGATGGGTTACTGTCAAACCCAAATATTGAAAGTTTCGAAGCCACCTGAAACCTTCCGAAATGGCTTAACGATTGTAAGCTCAAGATCGATTATCGACGGCTTGCCGTGCCCTGTGAAGCACGGAAGCGCTCATGAATTTTTTACCACTAGTGGTCACCCATCCTCCTTTCGACTGCACCCGCTGTTGCTTAACTTCTTCGATCACACAATCGAAACAAGTAGCCGTCGGCCGGTGTGAACGTTCCAAATTCTTCATCTGTTCCTTAAAGAATAAATGAAACCCTTTTCGAAGCAGTTAATTAGCTTCGTGACTCGGTCAAGATGATTTTAAAAACATGTGAAATTTTCACTTCATTTTTAGCTTGCAACTCATTAGTGACGCCAACTAATTTACTATCAGTTGAGTTCTCGAAGTACTTCAAGTGTACTTCACACGTAAGTCCACCAATCCGCAGTTGACCAGCGTGGTGGACCCGAGCTCCGTAGTCAGACAGATATGGTTTAAATTATAAGTGAACTAAGTGAAAAAGGAGAAGTTTTCACTTGCAGAGAATATATAATATTCAATCGAATGGACAATTTTCAAAATTCAAATAATATACATATTTTTTTGCATCTATAAATGCTTGAATAATGCATACTATTTTCACTAGGTATTATTCAGCTACTAAATTAAAGTTATCAAATGTATTTAGCTCCCAAATTAAAATGCAAACAAGTACATATCTATACTAATAATAAAACTGTAACGGGGTCAATTCTGTACATATTTGATTAAATACACAAACACACGTTAAACACGTAAAAACCACAGATTTAGATGAAATTTCGAATAGTCTTAGTTTACAACCCGAGAATGGTTATAGGATATGTTTTATGGAAATGGCGTAGTTCCCACAGGATAACAGGTTAAAATTTGGGGACCCCGAAACCAATGGACGAATTTAGATGAAATTTTGCATATTTGTGGCTTATGTAAGGACAACGGTTTTAGGATACTTTCAATCCCAAAAAACCGCTTTTTTCCCATGTGATAATAGGTTACAGTAGTATACTCGTAGCATCTCTGGAATCGCTGGACAACTCTTCTTCCGAAACGAAACGAGGGCAAAATCTAGTTTATAATAAACCCGGGTTATTTTGTGGAAAAAGGGTACAAAGCTCTCAAAAAGAATATTGTCGGCCGTTTTTGTAACATTTCTTTTTAATGATCAGCTTCTGTTGGTCCTAGCGTTATGTTATATAGGCTATAACCTTGCTCAGTAAATGGACTATCCAACACCAATATAATAATTCAAATCGAACCAATGGTTCCTGAGATTAGAACATACAAACAAACAAGAACGTCTTTATCTTTAGAGTTAGTATAGATAAATATACGATTACTTTTCAGACACATACTTACCTATTGAAATATTTAAGAAACAAATTAAATCCCGGCTCATAGAAAAGGGTACTACAGTGTCAATGAATATATGACCGACAAGGATGCTTGGAAGTAATACTGATCCGCTGCCGGTCCCGCTCCACTGTGTTCCATTTAATAAATTAGTACTCATTGCATCATTATTATTAATATTGTATGAATTTATTAAAAGATGTAAGGAGTTTCCGAAACGGTGGTAAATTCCAAAATTGATGTTCATGAGTGTATTGGAAATACACACATGAAATAAAAGATTTGACTTTCACTTTACATACACACACATTAAATTTGGATTATATTTTGAATAATAAAGTATGAATTATATTTTAATCATGTATAGATTGAATAAAATAAACTCTTACACATTCATACTCTCCTACTCAGATTCCCTCCGACTTCGTAAATTCCACCGCAATTCCTGCTACAGAACCTTGTTCACTCATTTCCTACTAAAATTTGAGAATGCTTACTATTATTATAAATACAAAAGTAAGTCTGTCTTTTACTCCTTCACGTAAAAAGTACTGAACGTATCTGAATGAAATTTGGCACACGGATAGATTATACTATGCAGTAACACACAGACTGCTTTTTGTCAACATAATAAGCGAGCGAAGCCGTGGGTGGACCGTAGTATAAAAATATATTATCCTTCTCGTACTCGTACGAGTCGGGATTTCGTTCCCTAAGCACTCTGCCTTATTCTTTAATGTCTTTGAGGTATAAGATGAAAGGAATATCTTCTGAGTTACACAAAAATATATCTCATGAATTGAATAAAGGGTTTCAAAATAATTATGTAGGTTTTGAGTAATGTGCGATTGTGTATGTGAATTCATTTTTTCGTTCATAGCTCGGCAGTTACGGTTGTAGGCGATCAAGAAGCTAAGGTAGGTAGGTAAGGTAGGCGGATGGGTGACCGCTAGTGGCAAAAACTTCATAAACGCTTCCGTGGCTTGGAAGGCACGTGACGCCGACGATCGATTGCTGTTGTCGTTAGATAATAATCGTTAACTAATGACGTGGACCGTGTCGGAGGAGTTCTTAACGTGAAGGATTGGAATAAGTTGTCAACGTCGGTGTTCCCGTTCAATTACTCGTATGTCTTACACGCAAGAGTGAATAGGCTTCTACTAAATTAGTGCGCCTTACCATCAAAGACCTCATCGCCATTTACCATCAGGTGGGATCGAAGTCAAGCGCTAACTTATCTAAGGTAAAAATCAAAAATTAACCTCTCCACCAATCCATATTGGAGCAGCATGATGGAGTGTGCTCTAGGCGTCCTCCCGACGAGACCCGTGCTCAGTAGTTCTGGCCTGTAGCAGTGTGTTGCAGGTTAGTTGTGGAAATTATTAGAATTCAATACGCTCAAGTGAGCTTTTCGTTTTTTCCAGGCCATGTTCTATAAAATTCCCAGCCGTTTATTCCCTTGGCAACCCAGAGCATATTATAGTAGCCTTTTATAATCTATTTCACCCAGTGAATTGAAAAATAATCTTCTGAGAATGAAATAAAATGTAATTTATTCATTTCATTTTGTTTGCTTTTATCATAACTTATAGTTTGTTACTTCAGATTATTTAGATATTTTTCTACATATTATAAGTTAATGCGACTGCCACCACCGTCTCACCTGAAGATAAGTGGCCATCGATATAGTCTCTATGTTTGATGTACGTCTTTTTTGTACATGGCCCTTATATAAAACAAGGCAGAATTTAGCGAACGTTGTTCAGAAATTGATTGTATTAGGGTAGGAGAGTGGAAATCTGAATAATACAAATCCGCCCAAGTACGAGTCGGGCTGGCGCTAATGGTCCCGTACACGCCTGTAACACCACACACACCTCTATAACACCAAAATAAATGTCTGTTATATGAGAGACCCTTTTTAATATTTATGTTCTTTAATGTAATTATTTATTTTTAAAGTGATTATACACCTACATATTTTAAGCGTCTTCCTCTTGTCATTATCAATATCGAACAAAAACGGGCAAAAAAGCACGTTTATTACATGGAAGCCCTTTTGAATATTATTTTATCCTGCTTTTAGTATTTTTTATTAAGCGGCAACAGAAATACATCACGTTTGAAAGTTTCAACTGTCTAACTGCCACGGTTCCAAAGACAGCCTGGTGACAGACGGATGGACGAACAGCAGAGTTTTAATAAAAGGGTCCCATTTTACCCTTTAGGTATAGAACCAAATCCGTCCCTCGCTTCGCAGAAAAGGACACTACTTGAAAATATTAGTATATTCGATAAACAAAATCCAAAATTCTATACTCATTTTCGCATCCAAAATTCTATACACATTTTCGCATCTAAAATTCTATACTCATTTTCGCATCAAAATTGTATACTCATTTTCGCATCAAAATTCTATACTCATTTTCACATCCAAAATTCTGTACTAATTTTCGCATCCAAAATTCTATACTAATTTTCACATCTAAAATTCTATACTCATTTTCGCATTCAAAATTGTATACTCATTTTCGCATCAAAATTCTATACTCATTTTTGCATCCAAAATACTATACTCATTTTCGCATTCAAAATAGTATACTAATTTTCGCATTAAGTATTACAGATTTAGTGTGTAATATTGCGGATTACATATAAATAACGGATACAATTTGAATTCAATTTTCTTTGATTTGTTTGCGTACTTTCGCGTAGGATTTACATTTTGTATTCCTCCTCCCGAGAGACAGTAATAAAATAATTTAAGTTACGGCCGTGCCGGGTGCTATCACCCTTTCAATGACGCGCTGGGTGCGGCTAATGTAGCGTTGTTGATATATTTTTGAATGAATCTGTTAGAGTATTATTTCTACAAGGATCTCAACCCTTACAGTTTGCAATAAATTTTCTTGATCTCCTAATTTTTTGCTGCCTACAAAGATAAAAAGGTTGTAGTTTGGACTATTTGCAAGACGTTTATTATTTCACTTCGCTAAATAAATTGTTTGGCACTTGATGGGCCATTATTGGGCCCGAGTGTCTCCTAATATGGAGGACGCCTAGAGCATACTCCAGCACGCTGCTCCAATGCGAATTGGCGAAGGGTTAGAGATCAAACTAAGTGTTAAAAGTTTACTACCTGTAGGTCAACATGCCTTAACGATAACCATTTAGCAATTATTTAAGAACGAGGGATTTACGTGCCCCTTTTTGCCACTAGTGGTCACCCATTCTACCAACCACGTCTGATGTTGCTTAACTTATTCCATCGCTTGGTTACCACTGATGATGATTGCGGCGCTTCGACCGCTTCTTTCTGTTCAAACAGAAACATTAATAGAACGGTACAAACAAATCTTCATCAAATTATTTACACGTACGAATACGTCACGGGCTTTATTTATTATCATTAAATGTAACCATTTATCAACATCATCTGTAGCTGAGACAATAAAATGAATTAGACGTAAACACGAAGTTGACACGAACTGTTTAATTAGGCCATGGTATAATCTATTTTCAGTGCAAATTGTACCTGGAATTTTTCCATACAAACTTGTATGATAAATTTGTATGAACAATAATCCAGGTCCATTCTATCTGGAATTTTTCCATACATACGTGTATGATAAATTTGTATGACCACTAATCCAGATCGAATTAACACCGAGTATAGATATTCACGTAGCAGTTATAACCTTACGGTTTAAACGTTGGTCCTAGGTTCAATTTTCCACGCATCCTTAATTTTCAAATTTATGTTCGTTTTTCAAGTTCATCGTCACTTGTTTCGGTGAAAAAAATACCGTTAGGAAACCTGCACTCCGAGATCCCCATATAGTTATCGTAGGTGTGTGAAGACTCCGCAATTGGTTAGCGTGGTGACCTATGTCCTGTATTCCTTTGTAAGAGTAGACCCGAGCCCAGTAGTGGAACAATAATGGGTATGTAAAGATGAATATCGTTTGATCGTTTGACAGTTCAGTAGGTGTAGTGGTTAGTGAACCTGACTGCTATACCGAAGGTCGTGGGTTCGATTCCCACTCACGTAATTTTTTCCTGTGATAAGCAGGAATACTCGTATTTGTTCTGTGTCTGGGAGTAAATATCTATATAAGCATGTATTCATGAAATATATATGTATGTATGTTTAGCAGTTGTCTGATCATCAAAGTACAAGCTAGCTCTTAGTTTGGCTTCAGCTGGCCGTGTGTGAGTTGTCCAAAAATATTTATATTAACACGAACTCATTTGCAAATTATTTATTCATAATTATTATCGTCACGGAAATAGGAAACGAAATTATGTGTAAAAGATATGATTAATTACAGACTTTCCATGAAATGACGTCACTTCACATGTATTGTATGTACATGTATATTACGGTAATTAATTAGTACTAGGAACACCTGGTAGGCGGTAGCGTTCCATTATATATCCCGGAGTTCTCTACGTAGCACTGAGGAAGGCCACCGGGGGGTTTTCCCATATAAACCTGTGTCGCTTCCATGGTACCGAGCTCCTTTTGAAGGTTTCCTCCTAAAAAGATATATTACAGTCAAATCAGTAATGAAACAATCCATACATATTATAAAATATTATAAACCTTTTACAAAGATCGTAAAAGCCATAAACTCTACAGGATGAGCAAAAAATAAAATTTTAAAAACATTTTTGTTAATATATTTTTTATTTTTATTTTAGCCTACTAAGTGAGATTGATTTTTTTTATGTTCTTTGCCATGGAAAGCCTTATTTTATTGTCAGTATGTTTTTTTAGAATTAAGGGTGGATTTACGGCCCATTTGTTTTGAAAAATGATAATTATTTGAATGTTACATTTCATTACGTTATATTTAGATGTAAGTCGTCGTTAACTTTTTTTTGTTCTTACACCATACATTCCAACAAAAAATTCTGTTCGGGGGTGAAGTCATCTGGGCCATATAAAACATTTTTTTCTGTATTTAAAAACGTCACACAGACCAATGGATAGAGCGAAAAATTCTGAATAAGACTGCATTCATAACTGATTTTCGTTAAAATGGTTTATACGACCTTTTTACCCCAATGTCTATATTATTATGGTGGTGCTACTACGACCATTTAAATAATTCTAAATTTACAATTATTGGAATTTTGTACAATACGAAACCGGAATTAATCGACTTCTTGACCCAAAAATCACCTGACTTCCTTCACTCCTAACATCGTATCACGTATTATCTTATCACGAAAACATCTATAGAATCACTTTTTCTCTTTTATGTTTCTCATTTTATTACGAACTATAAAATGTATTGTTTTACTATTTCATTATAAAGTTCTGACGGTGAACTTCTGTCAGATAAGTGAACACATTTGATATTTATGGCGTTTCCCACGCCATAGTAATTTATGGGATACTAGCTCTGAAATAGGTTTACTACCCACTTTTGTAGGATAACATATACAACGTTTTATTTTTATTTAACTAGCTGATCCAGCAGACAGTATTCTGCAAGTGATCTGTACCTTTCTCTTCATATAACCTTCCCGTAAATGTAAGTAGTAAAAGCGACGGAAGTAAAAGGATAATGGAAGTAAAAGGAGAATAAAAAAAACGGTGACTTGATACGCCGCATATTATTTTGTTTTCTTACTCTGTATAACTCTCATCTTGCATTCCTTCACTTCCGAACGCACGTTATTTAGCTACTCTGTGGGACGGGCGCTCTGATTGGCTGCCGCCATAAGTCGCCGCTGTTCGCCGTTTAAATTCAAAGCCGCCCGCGCTCCGTTGTCACCGCTATTGTTTTTGCTGTGTGACCATTCGATTGTATTTTTTTTTTTATATTCATTACACCGTAATATTTTACTGGCTGTACTTTTATTATTCATTTTATTTGGAAACGATTTCGATTAAATTGTTCTTTTTAGACTTTAGTTAGATTTGAAGATATTTTAAGTTATTTATACTTTTTTAACATATCAGTTTTGAATTGCATTTAACGTATTTTTTGTCATTAGTGTATTGTTCGTTTTACAAACACAGATTACTATAATTCATAGATCCATATTAATGTTATAAATGTGAAAGTGTGGGTGTGTGGATGAACAATACAATGTTTGTCCGTCTTTCACGACGAAACGAAACGACGGAGTGACGTATTTTATGTACAGATAGTTGATGGTCTCGAGAGTGACATCGGCTACTTTCTATCAACGTCGGTACTTCACGGGTGGAGACGCGGGCGGACGCTATTACTTTGATATTGTTACGTATGAACAGTAAACCTTCTTACACCCGGACACAGAATAAACATTTATGTTCGTCAGATAATTTTGTTTGTAGGGGATAAACTGAATTCTACTGAACGCACGATCTCTCGTAATAATAAGGTTTATTAACCACTCGACCAGGGACGGTAAACTTTTATATTTTACTAGAAAATGTCCTCGCTACTCTATACTAACTTTAATCTATTATCCCACGAGATCAAAGCAGTTTTCTGAGATAAAAAGCATCCTGTAACTAATCTCGGTTTTAAACTAAGACTATACCAAGTTTCATCTAAATCTGTCCAGTGGTTTTTGCGTGAAGCTCAAACAGACAATAAATTCAAAAAAATATATTTTGGTCTCTATATCGATAACTAAGCATCAAAATTTTCAAGAAATATTAGTGTACAGATTTGACCCCTTACAGTTTTATTATTAGTGTAGATGTAATAACGCGCCATTTTTTCCAAATACTTGTTTTGGGAGACCATAAAGATGCCATAAAATCCGAGTAACTTTGACTTCAAGTCGTCTTCACTCATCAATACTTATACCTAGGCCATTCGAATATATTTTTTTAGAAACAATTTTGTATGGTAAAGCATTCTGTTCGAACCGTGGCCGAATATAATACCTATTTTGGATTTTTTTCATTGTGCCCAATGAATTTTGTATTCAGTGACGTGACAAAAATGTATCGCATGCCATTAATTTATCTTGTGCCAACAGTTCAACATCCCTGTATTAAACCGATCAAAATTGAGTTTGTTTTTGTGATTAACAGACAAACAAGCAGACGGATCACCCGATGGTATGGGATGGACAATATCACCAGACTAGATGTTACTAACGCATTACCTGTTAGACTTTAAATATGGAACGAAAAAGTAAAACCTAACTAAAAGACGTCTTATTTAACAAAAGGCCTTGTATAGACCTCTCGACATATTACGTCGTAAATCTATATTTACGATGTCAATCTTAGATCAAAGATAGCGTGGATTTTCGTAGTGACACACTGATTTATGTTTCACTACTCGTTAACTCCAATAGCAGTTGTTAAGCCATGTCGGAGGCCTTCGAGAGACATAAATCGCTTACTAATATTATAAATGCGAAAGTATCTCTGTCCGTTTGTATGTTTCTTTTTGAAAATTAGAGGTGCAGTATTTGAAACTAGGGCCGTCCGATGGACCAATGTTCAACCAGGCTATCGGTATTTTATCTAGACTAATATTATAAAGAGGAAAGTTTTATTGTATGTTTGTTTAACGAGGACACGCTCCACAACTAATGTGCCGATTTGAAATTTTTTACATAAGGGGTCTGTAAGAAAACTTCGGCAATGTAACCAGTTCAGCTCCCGTAACTTGTATCAAAACATGCTTGTTTTCATTACATTGTATTATAAGTATAACGGACGTAAGATTTGACCAAACGAGGTTCTGTTGAGAAACTAACATTTCTGAAACTAACACAGATTCTGCTGTATTTGTTTGTTAAATAAACTTCGCAATACCGAAATTCTCTTCAACGTTTCCCAGTATTATATCAAATATGGAATGTATAATAACTAGCTTCTGCCCGCGACTTCGTCCGCGTGGAATAGTTTTTGTGAAACTTTAATCGTTTACGCAGCGCACACAGCGAAAGCTATAAATAGGAAAAAATCCCACGATTCTGAAACATTATTCATTGGTGGTCCGCTCCATTTGGTCTTAGCGTGATATATAGCCTTCCTCGATAAATGGACTATCTAACACTGAAAGATTTTTTCAAATCGAAACAGTAGTTCCTGAGATTAGCGCGTTCAAACAAACAAACTATTCAGCTTTATAATAATAATAATAATTAATAATATAGATAAGTTCTGGAAACAATTGTTTATCTGCGACAATAATACAGATATTTAGAAATAAATCCAAAGCACTTATCGCTCAGTGACTTGTAATGGAGACAGCAATTTGAACGGATAATCGCTGATTGCAAAAACTTCAGGTAACATCTTTTCGTCAGTATCTTTATTTAGAAGTCAGCGTGGATTTACGACCCATTTTTCTGAACAATGGTTTATACATCCCATAATTATTTAAGTTTTTACAATTTATAAAGTCTTAACTTACGCTAAGTAAATATTTTTTTTGGTTCTTACACCATACATTTCATCAAAACTCTGTTAAGGGCGATGTAATTTTGGCTATAAACCATTTTTTTTGTGAATTTCAAATTGTCACATACACCAATCGATGCAGCGAGAAATTCTGCATAAGCATGCATTCGAAACTGATTTTCATTAAAATGGTTTATACGATCTTTTTACCCCGAAGTGTCGATAATATCATCACCTCACCTCATCAATATGAGCCATATCGTAGTGACTTTGTCGTTGAACCTTTTCTTTATTACAAGGCAAAATTATAATTTTGAATATTACAAACATTTTGAGAAAAATTGTGAAAGGAAATATTACGAAGGTTCGAGTTTCAAAGCGCATAAAAGAATTCTAAAGAAAGAGCGAGCTTCGTTAGTTCTTCAGAATATTTTGCTCATACTTCAGAAATCAAAATTTAGCATACTTTTCTCATATACGAATATTATGAAGAGGAAATATTTGTTTGTTTGTGTAGAATAGGCTTAGAAACTAGAGGGAGCATATAGAGCAAACGATATACTACAGTTTCATAGAGGACAACAATATCTACAAATAAGTCTGCGACCATATTTCTAACTATTACAGTAACGTCACAATAACTACGTTTTTCTAATAATTGGTTCTTCCGAATTCGCTAGGGCCGGAGGGCAGCGTTTAGTATGAAATATAACATCTAACTACCGATTTTTTTTATCTTGAACGTAATCTAATTGATATGACAGGAAGCTGAGATATTTTATCGATGAGCGAAGGTCTCACAGACTCCATCGGGACATCTTTTTCTTGGGAGCAAATATTTGATGTTCAAATTAAAGACACTTCAGCTAAATTTAACGGCAATTGATTGGCGGCCTCGGAGGGATGCCATGAAAATTGGCCATTCATTGACTGATTTCTCATTTACTTTTCCGAGTTCTCATCTCTTCTAAAATATATTTTTAATTGAGTACCAAAAACAAGTTTATCTAGCTGACTGTAGGCAGTTTTACTATGTTCTTCTTGAATCGAAAAAGATGAAGAGAAGAAGTGGAAGATCGTTTTTTTTTTTAGATAGTTTTCCCAAATATAATACTAAGCAAATGTAACCCATACCTGTCCCACTACTGGGCTCAGGTCACACAATGTGAGGGGTACAGACCATATTCAGTCAGCCAAGTGCAGATAGGTGGACTTCACACACCTTTGAGAACTTTATGGAGAAGCCACAGGATTTTAGGATTCCTCACGATGTTGTCCTTCACCATAGCAAGTCATAATCAACTGATAAGCTTTGAAAGTCAGGGTTGCGCGCAGGATTTGAACCCAAGCCCCTTATCCGAGAGACCACCGATACTGCAGAACAAAACAGGCGATACTGCAGCCGACATCTATTCAGCATCTATCTATTATTTAAATATTTTTTTACTAAATAGGTATGTTTGGACAATTCACACACGGCCATCTGACCCCAAACTAAGCGTTAGCCTGTGCTATAGTGATCAGACAACTGATAAACATACATATACATACATATATTTTTAAATACAGACTTATATAGATATTTACACCCAGATACATAGAACAAATATTCCTGTTCATCACAGAAAAGTTTGACCTGGGTGGCAATCGACCCACGACCTCCGGTGTGTCAGCCAGGCTCACTAACCACTAGACCAACCGGCCTGTCATTAAACATATAACACGCTTGTTGCAGGTATCAACAAATGTTACGAGATGTTAAACCTGTCGCCGTCGAGTTTCGGCATTGAAGATGGGCACCGTGCGGTGAACAGTAAGAAGGTTTACTCCAGGAGACCCTGGTATGCTCCGCACAACATAGACCCCATCGCTGTGGTCAAGGAGAACGACCAGTACAATCAAGGTACAATCATAAATCAATCATCACAATAAGTACAATCAAACCTCTAGAATCTCGTGGTGTGAGTCCATGAAACGAAAAATGCTCACGTCAAATACGGTCTCCGACAACCTTACAAGTTCTTGATAGCATTTTATACTTATTTATTCATTTATCATGCGTACTACGAACGACTGGAATAAGTAGCCCGCGTCAGTATTCCCGTTCGATTACAATGTAAATGTCTTTAAATCAAGAGTGAATAGGTTTTTGCTGAATTAGTGCGTCTTACCACCCTGACCACATCACAGCTTACCATCAGGCGTGATTGTGGTCAGGCACAAATTTATTGAATTAAAAAAAATCTAGTATGTTATGAGTGGATTATAATAGTCGATACCTCAATATTTCACTGCGTGATATTGAGGACGGAGTTAACATGGCTTTTCGAAATATTCGTTTCGTTTTCTCTCCTACATGTATAAATATAAGTAAAACAATGTACACTTTTAATATTAAAGTGTTTTTGGGAGGTAAAGACATTTCTTAAAGGTGGATTGATTATGATATTCTCAGTTGGTGCGCAATGGGCCAGCGTGGTGGTGTATCTACGACTCCTCTTATGCCATTTAAATGGCCGGCTTCAACCGATCGATGGAACACTACTGAGCTCTGAGGACAGCCTCGTTCTAAGTTACTAGTGGCAAACTTCATGAGCTACCGTGTTTCGTTAGATAGCACTCGTTAAGACATGTCGGAGGTCTTGGGGCGGCATGAAAACCTCCGACGCTTGGGTTGACCATTACCCTCTCCACCAAACCAAATATGGACTGTATTGGAACAGCGTGGTGGAGTATGCTCTAGACCTTCTCAATATGAGAAGAGACCAAAAAATTCTGTGATGAGCAGGATTTTTTGTTCCGTGTCTGTAATTTTTATAAGTTGTCTGATCACCATATTACAGCAAACAAAGTTTGGGATCAGATCTTGACCTATTTCTTTATTACTTATTATATTTCTTACCAGGATACGACTACGCTGGAGAGGGTAGTGAGGAGTACTATGAGCCAATAGAAGATAGAGTGGAGGAGCCAGTGACGTCACCACCAGCCGCGCTCGGCCAGCCCGCGCCGCTCGCGCCACTCGCGCCAGTGCTCGACCAAGCAGCCACCACCAGCACTGTCTCGGAGTTCTCTATCGCTAATGCTGTTAATTTGAGAGGTGAGTAACGTGACGCATACAGAAATATACGCCGAAGAACATTAATGTGTCAGGAACTGATTATCTTAGGAATTCTTAGGAACACCTTCATTTCATTTCTTTATTCAGGTCGTGGGTCAAACTTTTCTGTGATGAGTAAGAATGTTTGATCTGTGTATTGGGGTGTATAAAATATCTATATATGTAAGTATACATTTAAAAATATATAATATGTTTATCAGTTGTCTGATCACGATAGTACAAGCTATCCTTCTTCTATCGTCCGTTCGGAAGAGGTAACAAAATACCTACCTATTGGTGTCTCTAAACTGATTGTTTCATTGACTCCGGATGCTTCAGCGATGTCACATTTCCCTTGTATCTTTCTCTTCCCCGCGGGAGCTATTGCTCCCTTCCTGGCAGACGACGCATCAGTGATACTCCAGTCTGGTCTTACAGTCAATGGGCAGCGCTGACCACTTACCATCAGGTCACCTGCCTGCTGGTTTCCGTGCTTATAACATAAAACAATAGAAAAACGATAGAAGTTTAATGTTACATAATAAAATTGGGGCAATTACAGTTAAGTTATATATTTCAAGTTTTAGGCAACTTCTGGCTCTTGAAGTGTTCGCCCTAAAAGCCAAGGAAACTGAGACCGAAGCTCATTTAAACAGTTTATCGGATTGTAATTTTAAATAAAACCTAACGATAACAATTTATAAAATTAACTATAAAATCACTAGTACAATTGTCTAATTGTCGTATCGTAGTAGTAGTTAGTAGTAGTAGTACAATTGTCTGTTGCCTAGTCTTTTATTGCTTCATGTTGTCGGACGATCGCGTTTTAAAACTATTAATTATATAAGGCTAATATTTTATCCTAAAAATATGAATCCAGACTAAAACAAAATAACTTGTGACTTTGTGTAACGCGCTAAAGTTAGTAAGAAACGTGCCACAGCGCACTTACATTTTATTAAGTCTTAAAACTTTTATAATAACGCTGTACGAAGGAACGGACATAAGAAATTCATTTCTAGTAGTAGTAACTGGATTTGTGACTTCTTTATTTTATACATAGCTCAGGTTATTCTTTTATTAAGTAACATATACATTGTCTATATTCATATTATAAAGAGGAAAGCTTTGAATCGGTTTTTGAGCTAAGTAGGATTTGAAACTATTGGGGTGTTTTGAAAAAATCATTCCTACATTCTTCCTACTAATATAGGCTATAGATTATTTCCCAAAATATTAGGGATCCGTGTGAAAACTTCAATAAATATAAAAAAACACTAAAAATCCTTATATCGCGTATGCTGATTGACAATAAAGCTAAGTGATGTACAACAGTTTTATAGAGGACATTTACCAGAAAAAAATTACCAGTACATGATACGAGTAAATCCCGACTACGGCCACTTTTGCTTAACTGTGTTGATCGTTTAGGATATGCGTAAGACACTCGAGAGAACTCGGCGCAGTACGTTTTTTCCACATGACAATCAAGCAATGTTTTTCTAAGTAGCTTCATTTAGATGAGGCGTTAACATTTTGTCTTAAAAATTCTCGGCCGTAGTTTAACAGGGACAGCAGAGAAACAGTGTCCACGGTACCCCGGGAAAAATGGCACCACCTGGAATTACACGACCTAATTCCCTCCACCCCTTTCTACCATCGTACGCCACGACGCACGCCAGGTATCCATCCTTACACCGTGGATGTCCCTCCGGTGCGGACGACACGCTTCGCCTCGTCCTTTGGCGTACCGCGAAAGATTGGAATAAGTTAATAGTGTCTGTTTATCCGGTCAAATAGAATGTGTCTTGTAGACAAAAGTGAATGGGCTTCTTCTTAATGCACTTTACCATCTAAGACTACATCGCCACTTACCATCAGGTGGGATTGTAGTCAAGC
>DWJZ01000488.1:0-31839 GCA_018249125.1 Asbolis capucinus
CATATTATGCTCATAAAGAAGTTGCCCTTACTCTGTATTAGATACGAACATTCGAGTCACTGGAGCTTTTGCACGTGGAAAATTAAAATTAATTTAGAATTTTAATTCAGTTTTGTTACATTACCTTTAAGAGGTCGTTTTTTAGCACTGATTCATAAAACAATTAATGCCATCTTCTACTGCTTTTAAGAACTACGTTGGAGTGACTGTTTATACCACAAGCGACATATATGGGTTATCTAGATAAATAGTAGTTAAGAGCTTATAGGAAACTGGGCCAATATTTCGATGCAACTTATAATTAAAAACTGAACCTTGAATGGCAAATATTTTTTTTTATATTAAGGCAATTACTGGAGAAGCGCCTTTGGCTATGAATTTGGCCGAATAGATGATTTCCTGGCAATTCTATTAAAGAGACCTTCGACTTACGAGTAGCAAACACCACTAGCCAAAATTAAAGAATGCGTGAACGCGACAAGTGTCAAATAGTCTAAGATAGTACTAGTCAAAGTCAAGCAAGCCAAAAGACACAAAATATTTATTTCATATAGGTATTTCCAATACACTTATGAACGTAAATTTTATGAAATCTAACATCATTTCGAAAAGTAGCCATATTTAAGAGGCGAATAAACGGTGAATGAACCTCCCCGGGTCATCTTTGGAAATAAATGCCAACGCTTATAAATGCACACATTTAAAATTAAGCTGGAATGTAACCGGTTGCGGATGTCAATTACTTCCAGGCATCCTTGTAATTAACGTATTCCTTGACACTATATTACCATTCTTTACGAATCTTGATTTAATATGCTTCTTAAATACACCTAAGGGTAAATCAAGGATGGACTATGGCATTTTATTATAAAAACATACAGCAAGCCCCTTAAAAGACCACTGTACCCTACGCAATCGATACGAGGAGGTTACCAAATGATGCATTAAGGCTGGTGCGCATGGACGCGAATACAGTCACTATTTCGTAATAGATGCTTATCACATTCGAACCGTAAGGCTTCTCATTAGAAGATTCCTTAAGAAATCCAATAAGAATGGAAAGGACATTAACCAGTTACAAATCTGAAAAACATCATGTGCATAATAATATAAAATATCTATCACAAGCTGTGTGAAATGAAATGAAAAGAAATAAAATTTTATTCGAAGTTGGTTTTTACAAACACTTTTCGATAGTCAAACTACGCCATCGCTTCCACAAGTCCCAACCATGAGTGGTCTTGGACGAAGAAACGTCCAGATACTCCCAAGGAGTTCTTTTTTCCAACTCACAGTTACAGCTAGCGCTTACTACTACTCCTTGCTTATATTTTCAACTCATGACCAAGCATTTTTATCATTAAAATATTCATCCGGTTTATAATAACCTTTCTGCATACGAATGGTTTCGACGTAAGCGTTAAATTTACACCAGAGCGTTTCTGTTAATTTAAATGGAGTTCAATTATAAACATCTACCCGTAAACGAGCCGCGAGTCTTACTGCTTCTGAACTTTTTTAAAATCAGTTTCGCCTTATTTCTCTTATAAATATTGTGAACATCACACTTCTTTACAAAACAGTCTGAATAAATTTTAACATACAAAATGTTATCCTATATTAATTGTGATGTTACAAAACAGTGATGCTGGGATAGGTTGCCCATTACTATAGAATTTTATTTTGGCATAAAATAAAAGTGTTTTTGTTAGGTTTTCAATATACATATTAACATATCGCTTTAAGAACGAAAAAAAATAAAAAAGGTTTTTGGATCCCACCAGGTGTAAGTCCCGAAGGATGCCCTGACGGGATTTGAACCCGTATCTCCAATCACATCTGATCAGGCTTTTCCACCTTAAGCTACAGGGCGCTGCGAAGGATACTGCGAATTTGCTGTGTATCTAGTGTGTTTTTATCATTAACAAGGTCGCCATCTAGTTACAAAATACGCAATAACTGTATAGGGCAGGGCTCCAAGACCTTTTGGTTTATTTTCATAGATTGCGTTACTCACCATTGTGTAACATAGGTTTTAGTAAGAAACCCTTGTTTGGTTCAGAACAGTTAGGTCATAAAGCATATTATGCTCATAAAGAAGTTGCCCTTACTCTGTATTAGATACGAACATTCGAGTCACTGGAGCTTTTGCACGTGAAAAATTATAATTAATTTAGAATTTTAATTCAATTTTCTTGGACTATTCTTAATGCCATCTTTTACTGCTATTACGAACTACGTTGGCGTGAGTGTTTATATCGCAAGTGACATATAAGGGTTATCTAGTTTAATGGTACAGGGCGCTACGAAGGAAACTGCGAATTTGCCTTATATTTAATGTGTTTTTATCATTAACAAGGTCGCCATCTAGTTACAAAATACGCAATAACTGTATATATACTTATGAACGTAAATTTTATAGAATCTACCACCGTTTCGAAAAGGTGTCATAATAAAAGGCAAAGAAACGGTGAACAAACCTCCACGGCACATCTTTTGAAATCTATGCCAAAGCTAATTACAAAACATTCAAAATTAAGCTAGAATGAAACTGTTGTGGATGTCAATTACTTCCAGGCATTCTTGTAATTAAAGTATTCATTGACACTATGGTACCATTCTTTACTAATCTTGATTTAATATGCTTCTTAATTACACTTTAAGAGTAAATCAAGGATGGACTATGGCATTTTATTATAAATATATATAGCAAGCCCCATAAAAAACCGCTGTACCAAACGCAATCGATACGACGAGGTTACCAAATGTTGCATTAAGGGTGGTGCGCATGGACGCGATTACAGTCACTATTCCTCAATAGATGCTTATCACATTCGAACCTTATGGCTATTCATTAGAAGAATCCTTAGAAAATCCAAGAAAAACTGAAAGCACATTAACCAATTACAAACCTGAAAAAACTGAGAACCGAGAGAACCGAGAACCAAAAGCTTTGTGGAATGTAATGAAAACAAGTAAAATTTTATTCGTATACGACTAGATGAAGATTTTGAAAAAATTATTGAAAGAAGACTGAAGAAAACCACCAAAAAATATGTACATGCTTTGCATGCATGTTACATACATATTTAAATATACAAAGATAGTATTTAACAGTATTTTGTTGATTTCAAACGTCTGATCAGTTATTGAGAGTAAGAGATATATTTATCCTAACTCCATCTGTCGCGTATGTCAAAAGTTACATTCATTTTTTTATATCACCTACTCAGTCGAGCCTTGATACTACTTACCTATCTGTATTAGTGTGACGAGTTTGACCAATTTCGATCTTTAACTTTATTGATATAAACCGTGCGAGGTAGTTTGCAAACAGATTATTGGTCGATGGCAGTTGCCAGGCGTAAGATATTTTAACTAAGAAATTTATTGTCAACCGAAATTTATTGTCAACCGAATCAGTAATTCAATATTTAACCTTATTTAACAATAAATGCTCAAAACCTACAGAAAAAATATTTTTTGGAAATAAATCTTCATTAATTAATTAAGCTCAAAAATTCCTGATAACGAATTTTCTATAAAATGGATGCTGTTGTTTTTCGATTGTCACCCACAATTGTTCCACTAATTAGCTCCAATTTCCACTGGCAAGATGGCATAGGCTTTAGACCGCCATTGGCCAAGTTTGTATTGGAGGACTTCATAAATCTCTTTGAACTTTATGGAGAATTATCAGGAATATATAGATTTCCTCGCGATGTTTTCCTTCGCCGAAGCAAATGGTAATCCACTTCTGATACGAACATAACTTTGAAAGTTAGAGATAGCAGAATTTAAACCCTTCCGTTCGAGAGGCTAACGCCATTAGGCTATCAAATTGATTACAAATTGTACATAGGTTTATATGTGTATAAAATGATGGCTCATCATGAGATGATAACTATGCAGTTAACCTACTCGGGGGGGTCCGGGTTCGAGTCCCAGGGCGCGCACTTCTGACATTTCGCAGTTATGTGCGTTTTAAGCAATTAATTGTAACCCGATATAACGGTGAAGCGAAAAACTTCGTGAGGAAACCTGCATGCCGGGGAGTTTGCGAAACTTTAAGGAAGTCTGCCAATCCGCACTTGGCCAGCGTGGTCGACTATGGCCTTAACCTTTTCGTTCTGAGAAGAGACCCGTGCCCAATAGTGTGCCGTGATAATTTGAGATGATAAGGATAATTCTAAGAATGCTTTTATCTTAGATATAGAATCATTTGTTATATTTGCGACGGAAACTGTATTGACTTAGTCAATAATGCGTTGGACGTCAACTATATCACGTAGCGTCAACAAAACGTTATTCGTGATTCGATTGTAAGTGGTGAGATTGTTGTTGTGTACAAAACTAGATTGGCTTTTGATCCTTTGTTGCTTGAACGGGTCAGACGATGATTGATTCTAATATGTATTTATATGGAATTTAAGATAGATTATTGTTTGTTAGATCCGTGATAGGTTCTTGAATTGACCTTTATTGAATGTTTTTCTATTTCAAATTTATCTTTTATAATACAATAAATATAGTAAAAGATTAATTTGACTCAACTGTTGAGATATGTTTTGTAAGGATTTGGGTAGGGAATGTCAACAAATAGGCATAATTTGATTTTGCGGTGGTCTCGCCTTCGTAAGGTGCGGCAATCTTTTAAGGCTCGTTGTTCGCTTATATAATAAGTTACCTCTGAAGATACGTGAGCTACCAACCGATGCATTCAAAAGACAAGTCAAAGCAGAACTTTTAGATAAAGGCTACTACAAGCTAGACGATTACATTTTCGATAAGTATGCCTCGGAATAAGTGTGCCGTATCCAGCTTCGCGTAGTTCATAAAATAAATTCTTATTTGTTGCACTTTTATACAAAAAAGTATAAAAGTATTTTTTATATTATATATAAAAAGATGTACTGAGAAGTTTCTTTCACCGTTTCTTCTCATCAAATGCACCTTTCCGAAACGATGGTAGATTCAAAATAATGTTGTGGTTGATAAGTATATTTTTAATTTAGAAATGTTGACTGACTTTGACTTTGAGGATTTTTGGCTTGTCCGTCTGTTTAGGCTCGATTTAGTACGTCACTTAGTGTATCGTGTTGATTATTTTTATTCCTATTATAAATTGAGCATGTTTCTAATTTAATGAGAAGTAAATATGATCTCCTGTAACTATCTAAAAATATCTTTCTTATGATTTCAGATGATCCATGTATATGGTCATATTCACTGTGCCATTTATAACATGAAAAAAATACGTTTCTTGTCAAATAATTTCGTCTTGATGTTACTGTTAAAGCCCGTATGCAAGTCATTCTTAGGTACATGAGTTGGTAAATGTAAGGCTTTATAAAAATGGACGTTTTTTAACGGTCTTTTGCCATAAGTATTTCTTTATTTTATGTTATATAAGCTAGGGTTTGCCACTGACAGATTAGGTTAGGTATGTAAATCTTATCACGCCGAGCTCCGCGCAGTCGTGGGGGTCTACCTCTCGCTGCTGACCGCGGTAAAGCACATGGTTGACAGTGCGACATCGTGGATAGAGGTACAGGTCTTTGCGGAGCATGACGGGCTGAAAGGCGGAAAGAGAGTGCGAGCAGTTTACGAACCTCGCCATCCGTCGCCGGCGCACAGGGCGCAGATAGCGGGCATACGGCCTGCACCTACTGCCCCCATCACAAAAGCCGCTCGGGCTGAGGATACCGGAAAAAAATGGTATGTAAATCCTAAGATTTACCAGGACAATGGTTCTAAAATTCAAATCAGACAATTGTTCAGCATTTAAGTAGTGAGAGTTGATAAATCTTAGTTTTTACTTGAAAATCTTAGATCTTACCATAGTTCGTGCTTTTACAGTAACAGATGTTATTGTAACTATTAATTGATGTTACTGTAAACTACACTTTTGCAGTAACAGATGTTATTGTAACTATTAATTGATGTTACTGTAAACTACACTTTTACAGTAACAGATGTTATTGTAACTATTAATTGATGTTACTGTAAATTACACTTGTAGTAACATAGGTAGAACATAATACTCCATGTTGGCCCCTGCTAAATTTAACTATGACGAAAATAATTTTCCCAGAATATAGCACTCGCAATATTTTAGAATTACCATGACTTCGAATCGTTTTTAAAGAGAGAATAGTATTTTTAGAGAGGATAGAATGGCATAATTTTAATCACCAAGAGAAAGGGAGCTGAGAAGCTCCAATGACATTCAACTCCATCCATGGTAAATTGATTTTACCGATAAGGTGCGGCTATAAATGTTTATAGAACAAAAACTCAGTACAGTAAACTACAGTAGTATAAGTATGTAAAATTGCCTTCAGCGCCTTAAAGTATAAAAACAAATTAAATCAAATTCGATAAAAGAGTAAGTAAGACCGAAGCGTGGCTAAGGGGCTGCTACAATTTAAATAGAGCTTCAGCTCAGCTTATTATGGTCTATTGACCGCCACAAGGCAAAGGAACTCTTCTCTTTGCAACCTATAACGACACCGGAATAAAAGGCGCATACTTGTAACGTACACAAGGCAAGAGCCACTTAACAGTTCTAGGAATATTCCATGAATACACGAGTAATACAAATATTGAAAAATATCTCATTTATGTGTGATTACCCTTGATATTTCAGCTTACTACTTCGTTTTAATATTCAAAATAAAGTTGTATAGTCTCAATTATTTCGAAATTGAGGGTATATTCTTTAAAATATTTCAGTTCTATACAAATAGTAACTTTATCACTGAAATCTTGAGCTATAAACCACTGGGACCAGTGGGCTTATAAAATTTTTGCCACTAGTGGTCACCCATCTTTCTACCCCCTGCTCCCACAATGGCTTACTTTTACTTACAATCTAAAAAAGCCAGTGGGCTCTGAACGAAACAAGTCGTCGTACAGATGACGGCTAATGGCAAAAAAAACATTTCATACTACATTATCTCATAAATATTTTTCTATACTCGGTCAAAACTCCAACTCAACCTTGTCAATTTTGTATCGAAAAATTCCAGATCGAAGTTGCACCAAGTATAGTTTCATTATAACAAAAAAATAACAGTTATGTTTAGAGTATTTCAATCACTTTCTAAGATAGTTTTCTTCTTTGTTTTCCTCTAAGGCGAGTCAAGTGTTTGTACAATCGACTGAAACACTCCACTCGACTTCCACGTTCTCGCTATCAAGTATTTTAACTTGAGCTTCTCAGCCTCTTTTTATATAAGAGGCAAATATATTTGAAGATTATTAAACATAAATACAGTTCTATTTATGGTTTTATCTACAATTATGTAAATGGACTTGGGAAACGATAATAACAATTGGTAGAGGTGTTTTTGGTCAAAGAATCGATTGATCAAGGATTCATTTTCGAAATAATTGTGCTTTCGTGTAATTTAGGAAAATGTTGATGTGACGGAAATTTGTACAATCTGTCTTACTTTATGGGTTATACTTACATGCATAAAATATTTGGATAAAAAACTTTATAGCGATGTTAATTTTATATTTGATTTAATTACGTATTTCATTAGATGACGCTGCTTTGTAGGTGTATCTATTCATCCATCATCTTTTAATGTTCACCATTTTACATGGGGCCCCCTAAACTTGCGCCACTTTGACCGGTCCTGAACCGGGATGCAATCTAGTGTATATTCCCTGTACCATACAAAGCTTAGCTACAATGAAATTATTAATAAAGTTATGCCAGTTCTAGTATCTACTAGATTATACATTATGTCTTAGCTTGTGTCTTAGTGTCGTTCCGTAGAATATACATTTAATTCCTAATAGTATTAGTATGAGCAATAAAGATTAATCAATCCTAAATGAAATTTTTATTTTTGGATCTGCGGTGCTCTTCAATTTCCATTTATATTTCGAACTAAAATTGACTTATCCTAATGGCGTACGACAGTCGTAAAGTTCGATGAAGTTGTGAAGGCGTGGTGAGTTTAGCAGCTTAACTAAGTTTCTAAATTTTAAGCTTCCCAAAGACCGAAGTTAGTTCTCACGTAGTAAAAGCAACGTAACTTTTGGTAAATTTTAACTACCACCTCGTAGTAAGCACATTAACGACATTATATTCGAAACACGGGTAATTTACGGAAAGCTGACGCATCAGGTGCGAATTAAACGATGATATTACTTAAATCATTATTTATTACTAGACTAAATTACTACATAGCGATTTTTAACTTAAAACTATGGTGAGACTGGCTGGTTTTCGGTCCGGAATGATTATGTGGGGCATCGGGTTTTGTTCCGGAACTAGATTCCGAGAAATCATCGTAAAATATACTGTCTTTACAACTCGGTAACGCAGCGCTATCTAAAATATTATTTTAATCGTGTCTGATATTATAATATAAATCTAAGGACAGCGTCAATCCCTATTTAGGCTATGTAATATTTCCTATAGGCGTCCAAAATCTTCATTAATGATCAATTGGAAAGCAGTTAGTTATGGGTTGCGCACTATATTCGTTTAATAACGCGATAATGGATGAAAACAATAATTATGCAAGCAAATCGATAAATTGCTTAGCAAAACATCGGGTACGATTAAGCCGATGCATCGAGAATCAAGATTTACGAGTAGTGTATTTGTGTTCTAGTAGATTTACAAAGTTTTGCGATGTAGTTGCTGCAATGCGATTTTCAAACGCTGTACCTTCACCATACATCATACCACCTGTCTTCTCTGCGATGAAATATTTGCTTTTGGAATTTACTTTTAAAAAGATTTTTCTCTCTGTCAAATACAATACAACATGCTATTGTATTCTGTAGTTTTGTGCACGGATTTTGTTCATTGTTTAGCTCTGTTTGTTACTAAAGCAAATACATTGCAACCAAAAAGACTCAACCTAAAAAGAAGCAACCTTAGAAGAAAAAGATATGAGCTATTTAAATATGAAACTGGTTTCTGTTAAAAACGCTTCGCTGCCCTTTTGACCTCCTATAAAATTTATCTATGGATTGGAACTCTTTTAACTTTTACTTAAGTAACTGAGTAGCAAATCGTTTTGGTGTGAAATGAATTCTCTACCAAACTTACTACCGAAATAAAAACCAGTACCTTACGTTTAATTACGAACCGCAGTTGTCTCAAAATGAAGTTATTTACTAATGTTGCACTGTGCCAAATATCTTTCGAGTGAACGCGTTGGTTTTGGCACATTTCCTACTTGTCTGTAAATTTTGTAGGCATATATTAGTATTTCGCTACGCATACGAGTAGGTGTCTCTATACTGGGTGTTGGCATGTAGCCTAACTCGATACTTATTACAAGGAATACAGCCTAAATAATGTATTAATTTGCAACTTTGCGCTGGGACTGCACAGGTTACAAAATAGGATAAGAATGAAACACAAAAAGGTGTTTTAGGTGTTGTTTTCAATTATTTATATATAGTATTTTGTAGTCCCAAAAAGCTAATTGCAGGTAAGTCGCAGCCTCTGCGCTAGATTAAAATATTATAGACTCTTGTATGCTATGAAACTGAAACGTGAAAAAAAGTGTTATGATTGATTGGATAAAATTTGGCAAGTTTCCAATGGTGAAATGACCTACAATATTACTTTATTCTAAAATCGTCGAGATTAAACTACATGTACAAAATCGAGGAACCTAAAGCTGTATGCACCGAGCGACATCCCTTTGCCACCTCTGGCTGTGCAATTTCACTTACTCGTAGACTGAAGATTTCGAGCGTCTTCAGTCTTCTTTCTTTACGTCTTACTTCTTCCAATTTTAATAAATTAAAGGCTAAGTTGTAGTCTTTTTATTTGTTTTTTTTTTATATTAAATAAGTTCGCGCTTGATTACCAAACCATGTGATGGTAACATTGACATAATAAATACTTTATTGACATATTTATGTATGGTACATAACATATATACGGTACATAACTGATTCCCGAATTAGTTAAGAACTGTGTTTCAGATTCAACATCTTTGATAGTAAAGCACACTAACTTAACAAAAGCCTATTGACGCTTAACTTGAAGACATTTACGTTATAATCAAATAACAAATAAAACTAGTCTAACAAAATATAAGATACAATAAAAAAGGAAGAGGAACTCAATTCATGCGTATTTTTTTGTAGGACCTACATAGTTACCTCAGAACTTTTTATTGACTGAACCTTTTAATTGATTGACATCTGACTAGCACTTGTGGATTTTTTTTTTCTTTTAATATTTTTCTTATTGTACTTTTATTTCTGAACTTTTTATTGAGTTTACCGATTTTCATGATTCCTTTTTTTTATTCAAAATGTATTACTTGTCCCGAAGTTTCATCTGACATCTTTTAGAAATATCTGACTACTCGTTTTTGAATTATTAGCACTTTTCTTGTATTTCTTCATTTTCGTTATTCACTTTATATTGAGTACACCGATTTTATGAAACTTTTTTCATTCAAAAGCTAGTACTTCTTCCATAATTCCATGTAATTTTGAGCCACATATGACTGTAAGTTATTGAGTTATCTCTACTAATGCGTATTTAATTGGCTGTGACTTCGTTGTTAATCATCGTTTCATGACATTACTCGTCGGAGGCATTTGAAGCCGGTTTTTTTTAAAGATAAAAAAATCCAACTAGGTATCTAAACAGAATGGTAGACCCGAAAAAAGTCACCCTGCATTACACTGGTGATCAACGTACAGAGGTAAGAACCCTGAAGAAGACATCCTAGTCGTTGGGCTAGGTCTAGAGTTGTCTGGGACTTTGTGTTAAAAACGACAGTTACTGACGGAATTCCTTTAAATCTTCAGAATATTTCTTAGTTAAATACGATCCCTGGTACTAAACTAAGTACTAAACTAACTAAGTGGTACTGGTAACTACTAAACTAACTGGTACTAAGCTAACTAAGTAGGTACTAAATACTTCTACTACAAATACAACGGTATGTTACTACATACCTATTACATTCGATCCTAAAAACTATTTGTATGAAATAATTTTATCAGTCGTATAAAAGCACCATAATTCTTGTAAAGGGTGAAAATCCCAAAGCATTTCGTACTTTAAAAAATATTTCAAGTTTTTAGGTCAGTGCTACCGCGTGGCGTGCCTGAAATTGTCGTACTTACTTACGAGATGGATTAGCAATTGTGACCTGAATATTGTGGGTGAACGTAACAACTAATTACGGTTTTATGAAACTGTTTTATTGATTAAATAATAAAATATCAAGGGTCATTTGCTTAAGAAAGTCTGTGTTGCTTTAAAACTCAACTTTGGTACTATATGGTTATAAAAGGAAATGAGGACACTACAATTTTTGATTATGTTATTGAATTTGAGCCTTAGAATACTTTAATTAATATTATTTAGTACTGACTTCGGGGTGTCGTATGAGACACCAGAAACAGAATACATTGTTGGTAGGGCATCTGTCTGAATTATATTATCTTTCCCCAAAGTCCGCAAAGAGTTGACAACAAACGAGCCTTTGACAAACGCGTTTATTTAAGGATTTGGAATTGCTCACTGGCATTCTACCATTCTTCTCTCTCTATTATTTTTTGGCTGATAACAAGAGCTATTTTTCAATAATCTGTCAACATATATTATTATCATCATATCGTCACGAAGGCATCATTAAGAAACTTACAACAATAAAGATAGCAAAGGTCTAATTGTTGTCCACTTTGACATCGATTATCTTCTCCGTAGTAACCCACACATTAAACGTAGTAATTACGTTGAGTACATAATTTTGTAACACTACATGACAATTGGGCTATTCTACTTCATGCCTATTTTCTCAAAGACCATTTAGATCAGTGAATTACACAGGTAATTCAGATGTGCTCTTAGAAATGTCAGGTAACTTCATACCTTTGTTCTTGGTATGTTATTCGTCGTGTATATTTCAAGGTACGTCCTGATGCAAATAAATCTTGTTGTGATGTATCTTACTTATTCGAGTAGGTGCTGATTTTCACAAAATCCGCCTATTCAATAAAAGTAGATGTTTGCACAATATTATTTTATCCATTCAATCCATGGTGGTTTGGGAAACATTTTTGGCCAAACACGTTTCTAATCAATTTACCAAATTGATCCGAACTTTACGAATGGAATTTTTTCATAAGCCCAAAAAGAGTTATTGTACTTATTTACGTTATAATATCAAGGAAAGAGAAATGTCAAGTTCTAAACTTAAGAAAGCAATTAATGTCCCAAGCCTTTTAAATATTATTAACTTGGTAATTTATTGTTTTAGTAATAATAAATGGGTATTAGGCTTCCTTCATTTCAAATCAAGTTGTGCTCCGAATCAAACCGTTAATTGGTTGAAGCCTTAAGATAGCATGGAGTCAAGGTGCGATTCCGCAAAACGCGGCAAAGGATATAAGTCAGATAACAATGACATTTTGCAACGACAGACTATAGCAATCCTAAATAAAAATGATTTAATAAAAGAAAAATTAAAGATACTACCATAGAAATGTTGGGACTTTCAGAAGCTCAGATCCCTCATGATGTTTCCCTTCACCGAAGCAAGTGATAATTAACATGTAATAGGCATACATTTTATTGAAAATGTGACATATGTGCATGGTTGAACCCAGGATCTTCCATTCCAAAGAACAACGATCAAGCCATTAGAATATCCCTGCTCGACATTGGTCTAATTCAAATGAATAATGCAAATGATGCTGTGGATTGCCTCAGTTTGTTGCTAAATTAGATTTTTGAATACGTTATACGGAATTGCACTTTTAAATTTCATGATAAAATGAAATTACATTTTCCACGTTCTATTAAAATATTTATACATTTTCACATTTTTCGACGTTGTTGTTAAATAAAGTCGCGACGTGAATTACATTCCCAATCAAAACTTTTGCTTACATTTTCAGATTTAAAACCAAAACAGCAACGAGCCCGTTATTTTTAATTGGATTGATATTGGGTGTGTTAATTGAGTTTAATACTTTTTTATATTATTTTAGTGATGCATAAACTTACCACCAAATGTATTATTCAATGTAATTAGTATAACTCAAGCACTGATCTCTTTAATAATATCTTGTAAATGCAGTAGCTTTGGCACATGAGAATATTGAGGTAATCATTAAATTGTTTAATTATAAAACCTTTTTTTCAAGGAACCACTTCTCAGTAAGTGGTCACCGAGTACGATTACCATTAGTTCGAAAATGCATCTCCTGATCCTGAGGAGGCCTATTGCATACTCTATTACGCTGCTCCATGGATTGGTGGCCAAGCAAAGTGTCTGAAATTTTAAGCTGTCTGATAGCCCCCAACATGGCCAACGATACCAAACGATACTAACGGTCTTCTTTCGGGAAAACGGGAAAAATTTTGCACTTCGCCGAATGACCCATATTTAGTAATAGCCCGATGCACCAAGATAATGCTGAACGTCAAGATAATTGATATGGCGGACAGAATATACGGTGAACATGACATCTCTTTGGACACATGGAAAGTACCCAAACTCTGATGGGTCAATGGCAGCCCGGGAGGCTACGGCAAGTCAACCTTGATAGTAGATCACTTCCATAAGGGCAAGGACATAGTTGTAACCTATACACCGAAAGAAGCCAGAGACAGAGACATATTCCTCCGAACGAGAATCTTGCACCGCACCGGAACAAAAGCTAAAAACGACGTGCGCACGATGGCCATAAATGGTTCAAGGAAGAGCTATAAGCGAATACTAATTGACGGAGCTCTCATAAACATCGTAATGGCAATAAATCTGACCAGAGCGTTGGAAGCTCTACTCGTTGGAGATATCAACGAGCTGCCATACAATCACCCAAACTACTTTGTCAGAATAGGCCAGATATATATATACATATATATCGTAATAGTAGAAATGTATCCAATGGTATTGTAGTAGATATTAACATGTAATAGATGAGATGTAATAGTATAAGCATTAATTACTATAACATAAGGTCCTATGTTGTAGTCTCACGAATACTTATTAAACTTTCGCTGCCGCGATCGCTCTAATAATGTCTTTGTATGAGTAATAGCGCAGCGCAGCAGTAAAGGATGCGTAGGAGCAATAAAGCAAACAAAAGTAACAAAGCGCAAAGAAATGGCACGGACGACTCGTCTGTGGAGAACTCATTTTATTTAAGAAAAACGCTCTTCTTCCTTCGGTCTTCGCGGCCTTCGAAGCATGGAAGCAATCGTCACCATGCCTACTGTCGCTAAACTTTTTTGTCTAATTCTTTTACGCATAAAACTTAGAAGAAGCCTAACTGAATAAAGAGTGATTATTCAGTCAATGCGCTTTACCATCTAAGACTACGTCGAAAAGTAGTTTGGTAATAGGTCGCAATTATATAGAAAATCGTAATAGGAATATTCAACTCCTACACTTTATTACTCTACATTCCGATTCCAAGTTCTCTGATCGCCGATGGAATCTCAAGCGTTTCTCTCACGCACTGATTGAAGTTAAAATTACTTCGTTAAGAGATAATTTACGTATTAATGAAGCGATTCCTTGGGTTACCATTAGGTGGGATCTTGGTCAAGCGCTTACTCATTTAAGGTAAAATAAATGTTTTTAAAAAAATAAACTAACAAATAAATAAATTTATATACAAAACTCAAAATTCATGAAAAATCAATCCTATTTTTATAAGCACCTCCTTAACCCTGTGATTTTTCATTTTCCAACTTTTCTAATCTTTATTGAGTCGGGTATTCCTTCTAACTGTACTTCAGGTGAACCATTGTGCCTTAAAAAATATTAACGAACGCAACCTACACCAAAATCAAATAATATAATACGTAGCGAAAAAAGAAAGCTTACATATAAGTAATTTATTTTAATTAAAAATAATTAATGTTGTACTATAATTCACAGGGCAATGCCGATGTACCTACTAAATTACATTAGCATTGGCAGTAGAGATTATGCGTGATTTATGGCGCAAGCTCACAATACAACGCTTGTAATTTATTACGCACATGCAAACGTTGAATCAGATTCCACAATGCGGCAATATCGATGGACGATTGAAGAACTTATCGTCAGAGATGTAGAACTGTAGTCATTTAAAGTTACCAATTCTGATTAGATTCTGAATTACATCAGAATTAGTATTGTTAATAATATTTAATTAAGTGTAAAGTATCGTCGGTTCTTATGTACAAGATCATAGTGTAAAATCTTAACTTTTGGACACAGGGTCGAGTTTTAATGTTACATATTTTGTGCAAGCTCCGTTTTTACTTAATTCCTTTTTAAATGTCATAAAACTTCATACTATGTATGTAACTTTCTTATTGACTAGGATATTTGGACTAGAAGAATACAACTGTCACTTTAGAATATGCAATACTTGGATATATGTATGTAGTTACATTTTCTTAATCAGTATTGCAAGAATTAGCGACAACTTTATTTAAATAAAAAAATATATATTTAATATTGACAATCTTTTCAGACACTTCGTTTAGAATCATTGCGTTAATAGTACTTATACGGATAAATTACAGTATTCTCGTAAAATTAACAAGGTTCAATACAACAGAAAATATTCATCACTAATAGACAAACCTTTTCCGTATCCGGTCAAATTTATTTAACCAAATCTAATATAGCATTTGATAATGTTATACTAACGTAGAAAACAGAATCACAAGCAAGCCTTAAAAACCAAGTTTAGACGAAGTTAAAGCTACTTAAATATTCGTCAATTCACTGCGGCCTCGCTGTGAAATAGCTGCGCTTTCGCATTCGCTTCAAGATCGCTAAAGTGACAACATGGTGAACTCATTTTGCCTATCTACCAAATTTATACGTGCCAACGCAGGGTTGTATGTACGAATCTTTTAGTTCCTCTACTTGATAAAAGATGGCGCCATTACGCATATTGTTTATAACAAATTATTGATAGTTTTACCAGCCAATACTTTCCTTAACTACACGCAAACTCGTCACTTTAAAATATTTAATGAATCAAATATAAACAATTTTGGTAAATAAAAATAAGCATTGCTTAACTTTTAAGTACAACAATTATTTACTTTTCAGATATTTTATACATATGTAGTTTTAGAAGTAGTTTTTTATTTAGAATTGTAAACATTTTGAAATGGATAGTATAATGTTTGTTTTATTTTTCATTTTATTGATATTTATTTGAGAGATGCTTTATTGTTTTAAATAACATTAAAAACTGGTCGAAGAAGTTTTTACTTAATATTGTTTAAAATGATCAAGACAAAGCAAGAAAAATCATTAAAGTAAAATAAACCCGAAAGAAAATAAAACAAGATTAAAAAAAAAGTTTTCGTAACTTTTTAAAGACAGGAACTACCCAAAGCATCGCGCGAATAAAATATCTATCGCTCGACGGTGGCGTCACCTGGACTGCATGGATGCATCATTAAAGTGCAAGACCGGCGGGTAAAATTTACGAGGGAAACTCGACAGTCAGCCACCCTGATATAGGGGCCATGGTCGCGCGCACCCTTAAGTTTTAATAGGACGGAGACCGCGTTGTAATTAGGAGTTGAGTACGCGTCGCATCGACTGCGGCGGAGTGAGGGTCGATAGAGGAGCGACAGGCAGTGTCCGGGTCACACGTGCCGATCGATACTCTCTCCCTGCCCGGTCGGGCGGTGTCATGCTTCGTACTGGGAGGAAACAACCAGTCTGCCGCGGTGTTCCGTGCGACATCAGCGTACAAACTGCGGCGACTCCCGTGCCGATGTAAATCATTTTTCCGCGATGAATATACGCTCGTTCAGCGCCCACCTGCTCCTAACTCTTGCCGCAGCACTACTTCCGCAAGCAAACCATGTTGCGTAAGTATATTAAAAAATGCGTTTAGAATTAGAAAATTAGTTTTTTAACAGATTTTAAATAATAACACATAAAAATAAAAACAATTTAATTAAAGTGCATAAATAAAATTAATCAATGCCGAATTTTGTTTTTATTAAAACAACAAGTGATTAATTATTAATCAGGTAACCCAAAATTATTGTTTACATAAAGTTAAATTATGTCATCATTTCATTTAGTGTAAAATTAAATGTAACATTATAAACCAGTGTCACGATTGATCACCAAATTATTGATCTGAAAAATTACAAGGCCTTACCAGGTGCTATACTAAATGAATTTTATACACACCAACTACAATTATATTCGAATGCCAAAAATTCCAAATATATGTAATGGATTATAACAAAATTTGATAATGATATGAGACAAATTAATATTTTAGGCGAAACGTTAAAGTTTAACGATGTCTCTAAGGATTTAGTAACGAAACAACGCCCTTGACGTAAAAAAATTACGAGGTGAGTGAGCGAGGATTATGCTGATGTACGTCCGAAAAAGTAGTTAGTATCTTTCAAGTTTCTTTAAACCTTTGTCAATGGGAGACGACTTTGTATAATGATTAAATATTCCTTGCGTATTTCTACATTATAATTGGAAATTTGTGAATTACGAGATGTTTTAGGATACCCGAAATATTCATAAATCATTTTTAACCGTTACGAATGTTGTACGTTCTTAACCAAAATCCAAGGATGAAAGATTTGAAAGACTTGTACAGAGAATACAAAGAAGGTGTTGGATAGTGCAAGAGAGAAATATAGTGTTGCATGGGTGGTAAAGTGAGATAGATAATCGCCGCTTGTTACCAACAATTTAGACAACAGCGGCTTTCATATTGGAAGTAACTTAAATTGGGTTTGTACATTTTCTTACAATTTTAAGATTTTCAGACTAACAATATAGGTGCCTAATTTACACGAGCACTCATGATGAACAAACTTATGGAACACTGCATTAAAAGATTGGCTTTATAAATTACTAGTAGGATAACTATTTTTAAATATAGATATTAATTAAATGAAGATTTTTCTAATGTCTCTATGAAAATACGAAGGACCAAAACTCTTAGATATAAATATGGAGATCTGCAGTGACATACGTTCGAGTAACTTGTGTACAGATTAAATGGGAATATAATAATCATGTTCCAGTTGATGATAACAAAACTGAAACACTGAGTGACTTAAAGTAAACCCATCTTATTGGTCCATTAGAGTAATCTTAATCATTCTAAAATTTAATCTTATTATCACATACCCTTTGGTTTCTTACCGAAATATTATCTTGGCATATGTAATACTCAATTTGATACTAGCCAATACTTGCGTAGTTGTTAACTTTGTCATTATACAAATATTGACATAACGTTTGTGCTTTCGTGCGTTCCTTCTATCTCCTTACTTGTGAAATTTTTAAAAGTATACCCCAATGAATATAAAATTATAGATAATTTTACTATATGGTATGTTGCTAACTAGCTTTATATACAAGCTGTGTGTGTTATTTCAATTAAGCTTTTACAGGTTGACAAAGCCAATTGCTTTTATCGACAGCGTATTTGGCAACAAAAACCCAATAAACACTTGAATGTGTAACGTCATCCATTGATTAAAACAACACCTGACATGATATTTTATGGTTAAAAAAATACAATTATCTGGTTGATAAACGCAGCTATCTGCTATACTGAAATATTTTCGATATTATTCGACTTGTGCACATAAGGTTTAGCGTAATTACTCATCTATAAACTCTTGCTCTGTATTTAACACCATTTGGTGATTAATTTACTTTCTTAGCACACATATCCTTTATATAATTATCTATACTTTCTTTTATGAGTTTAATTTATTATGTTTTATGGCTATTTCAGTATTTCTTCATTGGTACATGGAATTGATTTAACTAGACCTTCCTGTTATTCAAAATTTTGAAAAAAATTTAAATGAGAATTTAATGTCTTTTCACTTCTTTTAAGACTCATGTTCTAAGGTATCATATCGTACTGAGAACGTGGAAGCTGTTTATGACAATTTGATGAAGCCAACATAAAAGACTCTAATGACGCTAGGTTCCTTAAGAATGAGAAAATGTCTTATTATGCGAGGCACCTTCCGAGGTCAACAGCCTGTCCCTCTTTATTTTTCATTACCATCACAAAAAACCTCTTTAACAATTCAAATCAGTTGGAGAAGAAAAATGAGAATACATGAAATATAATCTTTTACGTGTCAGATTCTAATATTTGTACAAAATTATGTATAAATCAAATATCTGTTTCGTATGCTTCTACAATGTAATGCAGCATCATTTAAAATTGATATCTTTGTTTGTCTGGTAATACACAATCAATTCTGTAATTCAATTACCATGGTAAAACTTGTTCAAATTCAGCTTATACATTGAGAAGGAAGCTGCCAGCTCAGGGATCACAAGTATTTATCTTTTAGTTTTTAATACATATCTTTAAAAACCAACTGGTTTGCTCACTATCGTAAATATGTTAAAGAATGAAGATACGCTAACATGCTACATGCTACGAAAGTAGCATTATTATTTTGTCAGTTATAAAATTATGGGTATGAGTGTAATTTATTCTTGGAGAAACTTTTAACTTACATGATATTTTTGATGATTGCTTTCAACAAAATTGGAAGAAGGAAAATTGGCAATGTTACAATCGACGGAGCGTGTAACACGCTATAGATTTTTCGCAAGATTCTTATTCTCAGAATAATGCGGTTACACATTTGGCGTATTTGCGACGGGTAAGCTCATTTCTGTGTCTGATTATTACAGTACGAAATAAGTTCGATTATGTACTTCAACGAATGGTAACATTCACAATCATATAGCTGATAGTAAATACTCTTAGAACAACGTGGCAGTTATCTGCACAGTACAACAAAATTACATTTTATTGGGTTTACTAATCAACAAACAAAAGTAATACCGAACCTAATTCTATAATAAATAAAACTAGATGATAAGAACTAATAATGAAGAACACAATTATTGTAGAGTACACATTCGAACTTATTACTAGAAAGACATGTCTATCCGTGCCGTAGAGTGAATTCAAGGAACCAAATTATGACTTTAACTGTAAGTTGAGAATAATGACGCTTACAATTATTTTGGTTCTATTGTCACTCTTCACGGAACTTCATAAAGCACTTTCGGTAATATCCCAAATTTGTTGTAACTCAGTATTTTCATAAAATTATTAGTAAAACTTGATTGATTGACAAACATAAAAATATTATGGTACAAGTGTGATATTTTATAACTATATCGTTAAGTTTGATGAAGTAAAAACTGATACGTAGTAGGTTTGGGTTAATAATTGGGTTCAGTTAATAATATATCAATTGCATCATAAAGAAAAAAGATATGTTAATGAAATTTAATGGAAGTGACTATGAATATTATTGCTAAATTAATACTATATTAATTTGTATGGTACAAAAGAAATATATAAATACGCTTTGAAAAATGCTCGCAATCCATTTTTGTAAATATTACATTCACGTAGGCAGTTTCCACATAAAATACTTTCGTGTGAAAATTGCCACTGAAAATTTATATTCGCTTGCCTGTTAACGAAAGCCGGTTCATATAAAAGCTTACCGCAACTCTATCCGCTGAAATGTTTGATTTTCAAATTTTCGATCGGAACGTTTTTACAAGCGTTTATTTAACTTGCAGTGTATGTTTGAACTTATATTAGTACCCGTATGTTAGTGTATTTTTATATTTGCTTGTTAAATGTTCGGGTCAAATTTTGCAAGCCTAAGTAAACCCATTTTCTCTTACACTACGGAGCTAAAATTTTGCATAAGCCTTCCGTCCTGATGACGATGCATTTTTATCATAATCATGACCGGATACTACGTTCAAGATTGGCTCCAGACAAGGGAACTCCTTAACGGTTTACAATACAGTTAGAAATTTTGTGTATTTCTTTGTATTAGGCGTCTGTAATTAAAGCTTGTATTTTTACATATTTTACTAAATCTTGTTTATTATTCTATTTAATACAAGGAGTATATTGTAATCAACGTTTTTTTCCTTTCTTTTCCTTCTTCTCTTCCCTTCTCCTTTCTTCTTTTTCCCTTTCTTTCACTCTTCTTTCACTCATGAATACTTAATGATATGTCACAATGAGTGTAATGATTCTTATAGCTCCATTTTCTGATAGGTGTTCACAAAACAACACTATATTTAGTTTCAATAAGTAAAGTTATTTAAACGTGTTAAATCCAATTGTACAACCCAGTGTCTAATAAATTGTAACTCTAGCTCGATCCATAGTTTAAATTGAAATCAGCTAAAACTGTTTCAGGAAATTGGAATAATTTATTGAGATGTACGATTCACTATAGTGACAGAGTAAACTATTTTAATTGCTTTGTTCTCGCGAAAACCCAGTTTCAAGCATGATTGAAAACGGTGAATTGTTAGAAATTATCGAAAATAGTCTTACAATGCCATCGAATTTGACTATTACGATGACTCGCGATGTTTTTTATTTTCCTGAAAATAGTTATAATGAAGTTTAGGATAAACACACTTGCATGTAGGTATGTGTCGTAAATCAGTAATAATAAAACGACAAAAATAAAACCATATTAAAGTAGCAATGGTTCAGTTACTTTAATAGTTTACTTATACATAGGTACGTAAGAAACAGTCATTTAACCTCAGTGTTTATCGATTAACTTCTATTTCATGACTAAGATTGTACCTAGCTTGTGCTACATTATATTTCTTAACTAAGCATGTTCTATAAACACTGATATTGACATCTGGTTTATAGGGTTTCCACATATTACATACTTGTAGAACAATTATCTTATCCATGGTCATTGTAAGATAGCTCAGGACCTCAAAGGATTTTTAAGATTCAGTTACTATTGTAATGATTATCAGATATATTAAATTTCTTTTAAGATTCAGTTACTATTGTAATGATTATCAGATATATTCAATTTCTTTTAAGATTCAGTTACTATTGTAATGATTATCAGATATATTCAATTTCTTTTAAGATTCAGTTATCGCTTATTGATCCTCAGATCTTTCAGCTACATTGTCGTCTGTGGTTACAGTCAAGTTTCTTCATCAATGGATGCGTACTATTTGACAAATGGAATTACTATTTTTTTTTGCCATATATAAGTTAGCGTTTGTTACGATCCCACCGTACATGGCGGTGGTAAAGCGCACTAACCTAGTTAAAACTTTTTCACTCTTGAATTGAAGATATTTACATTGTAATCGAACGGGAACACCAACGCGGTCAACTTTTTCCAGTCCTTTGTGGCACGAGTGATAAAAGACGAGGCAAAGCGCGTCATTCATACTTATGGTAAAGTCAGAAAACTTTTTAGAAATATATGTATATGCAGCTTCCTAAAACGAATAATAATATAAGATTAATGACCTAAAATAGTAATAACATACAGGTAAGTAATCTTTTTTGTTGCTAAATATCTAATGAACTTATCCAATTTGACATTACGAATGCTATACGTTTATACGGGAAAATAATATTTTAATATTGATAATTATTCTATTAATAAATAACATATTTTATTAAATTTTATCCTTCCCCGAACGATTACAAGTCCAAAACCACAAAAAATCATTCAAATTGGTTCAACTTAGTCTATTATATTAATATTCTTAAGGTAATTTTAAAATTGATAGCTACAGCACATAAGTTTCCGTATGTGTACATCGTTTTACTGCACATAAATCTATACTAAAGATAAAACTGTAATACAGTCAATTCTCTACATTTAGTATTTTTTGGAAATTTTGATACAGGCTGTGTTATCGATATAAAGAGTAAAACATGTTTTTTGGATTAAATAATAACAATAACAATAAAACTTTATTTCAGATTTCTCCAACACAATACACACGAAATTTTTAGTAACATAATCAATAAACGCACATGCAGTTGATAAAAAAATGAACAAACAAAAAAAAATGACAATACGATAAAAACATAAGATAAAATCAAAGTTGGTACTCGTAGGATAGGTTTTATCCTAGGAAATGGCTTTGTTCCTGCAGGATAACTGGTCAAAAATTAATATGGCAACTCCGAAACCAATGGATGAATTTAGATGAAATTTTGCAAGTTTGTAGCTTATGTAAGGACAATGTGTAAGGCATAATAGGTTAAAATTAGAATGGCAACTTTCAACTTCTACTCTGAAACAACTGAACAACTCTTCTACAGAGGCGAAACGAGTGCAATTCCTAGTGTCATTGTAAATTCATTCATAATTCATAATGCCGATGCTGCAGTTGGACAGAAATCAAGGAATCGTATCAATTAATAAGGTTGTTGGAAGCGAGAAAAGTAGTACATTTCATTAGTTGGCGTTGCCGTTAACGGTTTGCAATATAAGATACTAGCTGCCCGGCGTGCGTCAGCATCGCATCAGCTCATTAACCATATGTCCGAACGTTATCAGTTTGGTACCAAAACCTTTTCCAGAGAATTCTGCACAGAATTGCTAGAGACATCAGTGCTCTGTCTCCTACGATTTCAGAGTCTATAAAGGACTAACAAACATTGATTTATATATAGATCTATTAAATTTTATCCATGCTAATAATAAGGAGAAGAAGAGAAGAAGAATTATATTTTTGTAGGTTTGTAATGAGTTTGAAGGTTCCATGAGCAGTTCGGATGTTTTATACTCCGACCAAGTAGTCATCTCTGTCAAGCTGAGAGAATCCATTCATACCTGAATACAAGCAAACGTTTCCTGCTCGAGGTACATAGATCTTCTAAATAATGAGCACGTGCTGTAACCTTTTCGAGTAGGTATTTCGTATCAAGATACGGAACTGTTTCCAAAGAAAGAGAAAATAATATTAAAGAAGACCTTGTGGATATTATAAATGTTTTTCTAGTCTTTTTAACGCGGTTAAAGTACCGTAGTAGAGTCGGATTCGCCTGAGTTTCGTACATCGCACCATCTGCGCTATCGTCGCGATGTCCTGCTATAACGTCAGTAAAGCTAGCCTTTAGTAACAATAATATGTATAGTCAGACATTAACGAATATTTTAATGCTTAAAATAGACAAATTACATGTTGGTATTTAATAAAATTAACCATCGTTTGCCTTATATTCAATTTTGTTAGAATTATCTTTAGCTTTTAAATTATTTGTTAGTATTATCTCCACGAAATACAAGAATTTTTGTAGCATCAATAACATAAATCCCTTACACGAGTTGGTTAGAAATGAAACTTTGTACATCACTAAAATATTACGTAGCTTCGAGTGAATGCACACCCGTTTTTACATTTTTAAGTGTAACGTAAGATCTGTTTTACCCAAACTTACTGCGGCACGGGTTGGGAGAAATTTTCACGAAATTTCCAACGAAAGCACCCTAACGCAACATCTCGTGAAAACTGAAAGAGATGGAAGCATTCACGAGAGACAGCGCTATACAATCACGGACCGGAATGACTACACCCCTTTCTCTCTTACCACCCCCTAAATTGTGTTCCCTTCGTTATTCGTAAATATTTGTTCCACGCATCACATATGCTTCACAAAAAGAGGAGTATTTTCTCGCGTCACGGAATTCATTCTTTTGTTGTATTTAAGTAATATCTTTGTTCGGACATTTTGTGATAGAATCAGTTTCAACTTGATATTTGTACTTTTTAAATGTAAATATAATGTGAATAACCTTATTTTGGTAAGCATTTCTTTTTATAATGTGACAAGTTATCCGTTGGGTGTATCTGATATCGGTGTATCGGCATGTTTTTGTAACTCATTAAGTTTTCAATATTATTTTATGATTTTTAATAATTACTTAATTATGGGTTAGTGTGATATTATACGAGTAAACTATAAGGAGTGCGATGCAATAATTTTATTTTGTGTAACATAGTTTCAACTTATCGATGGCCCACTACTGCGGACGGATCTCTCCTCATATTAACGAGGCCAGGAGCATACTGCACCACGCTGCTCCAATGCGGATTGGTAAGGGGTTAGTTAACCCAAGTGTCGGAAGTTTTTATGCCGCCCGTAAGCCCCCGACATGGCTTAACTATTGCTATCTTACGACAAGAACCGGAACCTAAAGGACTTACGTGCGCTCCGGGACATGGAAACGTTGATGAAATTTATGCCACTGACGGTCACCCATCCTACTATCGACCGCGCCCGTTGCTGCTTAACTTTTTCGATTAGTTTCAACGCACGGGCTGTGAACGCTTCGCTTCGCAAAGGTTTCAAAAGCATTTATGTAATTGTTTTGCAAATTAACAAACAAAAGAACGGTGGGGACCTTAACAGCTTTAGTGGCGACTGTCATTAAGTAGAGTGGTCATTACCCATCATTAGGCCCACCTACTCATTTGACAGCTACCGCATGAAATATATGAAACAATTAATATACGTAAAAAAGTACTAAAAAGGCGCATTCGCCGTATCAATTCTCTTTTTCCCGCGAACCACATTTATGGACAACAAAAGCGTCAGGACTACATAACTTTTTTCTGAGTTCCTACGGTCGCCCTCAAACTTCGTTATTATACTAGCGCTGTGACATAATCAGATTGCAGAGTCACCTGACAAATATAGACATATAACAGAATGTATAAAACAATTATAGCCTGATAGTTTGAACTTTAGACTCAGGAGAGGGAATTCTTAGTTTAAAAATCTTCATATTCCTCTGATTTTCAAAGCTAAGTGCGTAATATAAGACTTGTTTTGATGAAAACATCGAGTCGAAATCTGCGCACCTGAGCCCTAAAGTTCTCGAAGGTGTGTGAAGTCTACCAATTTACACAAGGCCAGCGTGGACTATGGCCGCTAGGTCTACCTCTCAATGTAAGAAAGTAATCGTTGCAAGGATGAATGATATTTCAATTCTTAATCAAAATATTATTTAGGCCGCCCAAAGGCTTCAGATACAGCTTAATTACTTCTATGTAACAGTACGAACTGAACCGGCGTCTTCACGTGCCCTCTGAATCAAGGCAGCGCTCAATATTTTTTTCCAATAGCGGTCATTCATCGACAGTACTGATTTGGTTGATCATTTAGAACCGACAAAAGACTATGAACTTCAGCGTTTCAATAAGTCAAGGTAAAAAACAATAACTGGGAAGTTCTTATGAGTTAATCAAAAGAATTACGCCTTTATTGTTTTCCTTCGCCGATTAATTAACATAGCGAAAACCAGTTCTGCAGTTTAAAAAGTAGAAGAAGAAAGAATCTTATGCTATGCTAAATATAATTTACTGCTATTTACACAGTAAAGCAAAGAGCTATTTAACTTCACAATTAATAACCTTCTCTTCATAACAATATTTTATTATACATTATCTTACCTTAGCTGACTCTTGCTTCGCTTTGGTCTGCCTAATAAACCATTTTTTCACTGGTTGAACGAAATCCTCATTAGATACCAGGTGATCCACTTCACATACCCGACTCCACTAAGAAAGCGTCTCGTTAAACCGGACTAAAACCTCATCTCCACTACTTCTCTTTCTCTTCCGGGACTACCGCCGCATTTCTTCGAAATTACCTTGTAAACCTACGCTACCTCAATTGACTTCGCTTACTTAATAAACTTAGTATGGGTGCAGGCTAATCCATTCCGTGATTACCTAATCCTCATGTAACCTTACGGTAGTACTTTTTAAATAGAACAACTTGTTTTTACAAAACACGCAAAAGTGTTCGTGTTTTATTCTCGACAGAAAGGTTTGTGTCAATTTCGGACAACGTAAATTGGGTCTGTTTCAATAAGTACTAATAAGGATTGCTTTTATAGGATTTTTTTTAGATTACGTGTCTTATTGCTTTTATAGGATTTTTTTTAGATTACGTGTCTTATTGAGATTTTCAATTGACGACAACCAAGTTCTATTTTATTCATTAAATTAATTAATTATTCTTTATCCTCATTTTCTTTGCGGTGACTAATCATATAAACTTTATTCATAAAAAATTTACTTATATCACCTAAAACAGCTCTCCCCTATGGCAGCCGGAACGTAAGAGATATCATAAAACTTCATAACAGCTCTATCAAAAGTATTTTCGTTTTAAGTCAAATAAAGCTGTTCCCTATCGACTAAAAGATTTTCTTTGTTCCCCTATTATTAGTTTTTTCTTCATCATTTTGTCACCACCGATATACTTATATAAGTTCCATTCCGCATTACATTATGAACTTGTATGTATATCAAGTCCAGAATATTTAAAACCCATCTGTAATTAGTTCTTTAAAAAGAACCTGGCAATAAAGTTTCATATTGACTATTAGTCGTTGTCCCGCGAGTTTTAATGTTTTATATTATTAGCAAGTTTTAATATTTTAAATTTTAGCCTATATCAATATCTATGTGTTATCTTTCAACTAAACTGGTATTATTACATTACTTACTGTGAAATTCATTTATAAAATACATTTTCAAGGTTTAGTACAAAATGGATGCCAATAAAAATCTTATGTATTTATGACTATGTTATTCTTCGTGTATTTATCTTTATGACGACTAACGATCTATAAGAGCATCTACGATAAAGCTACTTACCACCTTATAGCATCATAGTCAACGTTTATTGAAGTTAAACAGTGTTAAAGAAACCGATAACAGAAAAAAAATCCAAATGTTTAACCACTACCAAGATTGTTAAAACACTTTCTAGCGTGTTACCTAGAAAAAAATGTATACTGTACTACATTCTGTTGATTCATATTGGATCTACCAAACTGCTCTCCAGTTTACAAATAAGGTCAAAGTAAATTTGCATTTTGATTGGTACACCTGTGCAACGTTTACTGAACTCAAAATTAAGCTGCTCGTTACAATGTTGCAGTAAATTTACATATACTCGTAGAAGCGCAAAGGAGCAAACCCACTTTAGAACAGCACGGCGGAGTATACTCAAGGCCTCCTCTGTATAAGGAGAGACCCGTGTTAAGTACTGAGTCATCGATGTTTGATTGTGTTTGAGAAGCTTTGCAAACAATTTAGTTTAGTGCTTGGTTATTGCATGTTGAAGGAATCCAATATTTGAATATCAAAGCTTTGTAACGTAAACCAAAATGCTCTTCGCCTTTCCCAGTCACGAGTAAAATGAACTTTATCGAGTGCACTCAATAGTCCTCGGCTGTGCCCGTAGCTTCACCGTTCATTGCATGATAAAGTGGATTTTAATTATTAACCTTTCAGAGTTCAGAGGCACATCGAAAAACGTTCAATTGGACAAGTGTTCACTTCATGACGGAAGCAAAAAATTGGACGTATAAGCGGATTTGTTACTATTGCACGTTCATATGAACTACATGAAAAAAACATTGAAGTTTGAATTGGTGATATATTTAATGATCTTGGCATTAATTTAATACAATTTCCGTTACGGGAAATAATTGCTAGGTATTGGATTACATTACACGCTTTAAAAATAAATCCAGATTTACGTGAAAGTGTACGCGAATATCGCGTGTTTATTATTGCCGCTTAGTATCAAAGTAGGAGAAATAAATCAGCAGAATATATTTCTTTACATGCAATTTCAAAAGCGTTTCTGAATAGAAAAAGCATTCTGGTAGTGACTGTTTTTTGCTTTTGTTGAAGGTCTGCTACAATCATGCATAGTTTGAATTTGCATACGATACATCAAGGGCGCGGCACGCGAGGTTTGTGGTGGCACGCGAATCCATACTTAGGTCCCGAAGTGCAGGAATGAGTGACAACCATCCATACTAATATTACAAATGCATAAATTATTCTATCTATTACGTAAAACGCCTAAAATACTGAAACTATCTTGATGAAACTTGGCACAAAGGTACATTATAACTTGAGGAAAAGCATAAGCTATATGAGAGGTTCAAAAAAGAGGGGGTCTATTACAGGACGTATTAGCTTTTAAGTGATAATTCAAGGTTGTTCTCAGCTTGATAACTTTCTGTTGTTTGTTTTCTGTTATCTTTATCTTTCGTTCGTTATCCACCGTCGGATGAAGACATTAATGATATTCCGGCATTCTAGTCTACGGCCGCCAAACTCCAGAGGATATTCGCTGAATATTTTAGTCTAGCAAAACCATGTTAACTTTGTACAGAAAGTTCTATGTTGCTTGACGTTCAATTAAAAGTTTTAACCGACCTTTCTACTATTCTAGTAACGATTGCTATTGTACGTCTGCATATTAAATAGTTTTATTTAAATAGTTATAATTGTTAGAGGTCAGAAATAAATTGATTCATTCCAAGTAATTGCTGTGTTGTTGAGCCTTAATTACTGCAATCTTTTGACGGCTTGCTCCAGGGTGCAGCTCATTCGTCGAAACTGAGGAAGCTTGCAAAAAGGTCGACCGTACTTTTTTATTTTACTATTGTCTACCAATGACCACCAACTCTCCTGTTAATACATCAGTACGACACGGATATGCTTAATACTACCTTGATATTTTGAATACGATAACGACTATCCCCAGATTCATGTTTTCCATCGAGAATGGATAAAGGATATGTTTTATCCTAGGAAATGGCCTAGTTCACTATCCACAGGATAACAGGTTAAAATTCAAAACCAATGAACCAATTTAGATCAAATTTAGCACTTTTGTGGCGTATATAAGAAAAATGATTGTAGGATACTTTTTATCTCAGAAAACTGCTTTTTTCCATGGGATGATAGGTTTAAGTTAATATTGCAACTCTGAAACAACTGGACAACTCTTATTCCGAATTGAAGCGAGGATGACTTCTAGTAACTAAATAATTTGAAATGTTCAGAATCTTAGTAGATCTTAAAGCATGTTTAAATCGTATAGATTTCTCTATTGTGGCTCACTGATGTCCACTAAAACAGTATTTTCGAAGACTTAAAAAATTTGAAGACAATATTAAGAGATTACTACAATTTTTGGTTTCTTTATTAAAAATGATAACTCTAATATTATGCACCCTTTAACAATTGCCTTGTCCATGTCTACAATATTTCATTGAAAGCGAAGTTATAAACAACATGGCGTACAATACTGAGAACTACATCCGAGAATACGAGACGTACGCTATATCAAGGGCTTTCCTTTCCCTTTCAGAATCTGCCGTCAAAACAACAATAGTGAAAGTAGGGAAGCTGTTATTTCCAGCGATGGAGTCTCGATTTCGCAGAAGGTCATACAAAAGTATTCGCTATTTATATTTTACCAGGAAATAATTATCCTTTATATTATCAGCCAGTATAATCAAATACTTTGTGTATGTTCAATAAAAGTTAAAACTATACGTCAGCGAAAGTCGAAGCAAAATATAAAAGTTCTTTCATACATGTGTCATGTAGAGATTAATGAAAGAGTGTATAAAAAGATAATGGTAATCCAATATGTTCTGTCCACGGATATTTCCGTGTCTTATGTTAATCATCCATCCATCCATTCATCCATCCATTCATCCATCCATTCATCCATCCATTCATTCATCCATCCATTCATCCATTCATTCATCCATCCATTCATCTATCCATTCATCCATTCATTCATCCATCCATTCATCCATCCATTCATCCATCCATTCATCCATCCATTCGACCATCCATCCTTTCATTCATCCATTCATCCAACCATTTATCCGCCCATTCATCCATCCATTCATCCATCCATTCATCCATCCATTCATACATCCATTTATCCATGCATTCATCTTCACAAACTTTCGCATTTATAATATTAGTACAAATTATAGTATCCTTAAGTGTTTCCAACACTTTAAATGATATATGTACATATTTAATGTGTGCGGTGTCAATGGGCAGTATTATTGGCCCCATTATTGTACTCACCAGCTATCGGAGGTCCCTGTCATTTCCAATTAGGGCATTGTTTACATCGTTATATTTCAGGGTTATTGTACTAATGTCATTGTTATTTTCTTCTGTTGTGTTAATGTTACGCGGTTCGAGTATCGTAGTATTTCTTTGTTTATATTATGTAATGTTAAGCCCGTATATTGTAGCTTATTTGTATTTAATTTTTCAAATAGGGTCGATGAGCAACGCCTAAGGTTTCAATTGGATTTGTTTAATACGCATTTGATACATTTTCATGTTTTTTTTTTAATTGACTTAGAAATCAATAATTCAATATTTTTCTGAGTTTATAAAGATATACTGCCATAAAATTTACAGGTTTAATATTTATTTAGCAAGCATTGTTAATACTCGTAGATGACTATAATAATACGTTAAATTTTGAATCATAAAACAAGGCTGAATTTTTGTTTTTGTAATTTTCCCTGTTACTAGTGTCTCCATCTAGTATCGAACAGTACTACACTTTACTACATGTCGAAATATTTTTACAAGCTTTTATTTAACTTGCAATGTATGTTTGTTGGATAATGTAATGTTGGTAGAAAACAAAATATTATTACATACTTATTATTATATTTAAAAATCAACTTGTACAATAGGACCAACTTGACAAGTTTGTAAGGTAAACATTCTTTCGAATCGTTGTCGAGGAAATAATATACATATGTATTTTGACATATGACAACATAAAGATAGCGATAGTCTAATCTTTTGAAAGGTGGTCGAAACGAGAGTACCTGGGTTCGAATCCTTCATGTACCTACTCTGAAAGTACTAAAATTTTCAAAAAGTTATTTGCGTATTTCAAGTTAATTATCACTTATTTCGAAGAACTATAACGTCGTGAGGAAACTTGCACTTCTGAGATTCTCCCATAGAGTTTACGAAGGTGCGTTAAGTCTACTAATTGGAACTTGTGCAGCGTGGTAGACCACGCCCTATATCTCTCCCATTACAATATGAATACAGAAAAAATGTTTCGGTATTACTAACGAAGCTGCATCAAAATTTTCAAAAAATATTTAATGTACAGGCTTCTCAGTTACAG
>DWJZ01000489.1:0-31823 GCA_018249125.1 Asbolis capucinus
ACCATAGCACAAGCTAACGCTTAGTTTGGGTTCAGATGGCCGTGTGTGAGTTGTCCTAAGATATTTATTTATTTATTAATAAACCGCTTCGGTTTCTCACACTGGCCGCTGCTGAACTACGCATGCGGAATACACATGTGTAAAAAGTTAGTTTTTATCTCTGTATTTTTAGGTCACATTGAATTGTGGATAATGATGACACCGACCTGAAGCGATATGCTGAACCGGTCCAGCAGGTGCAGCGCCGAGGTAGTCTTCGTGTGCGCATATTTCCAGTTGTCACGAGCGCGCCCCACCAAGATTTGCAGTTCACTCAACTCGATGTTATATCTAAAACATTTGCATATTAATAAACCAGTCAATTATTGACCCTAAGTTATTACGTCATAAGATTAGTTGGCAAATCTTAACTCTGTTAACTCGCAAATTTCATAGTCTTCTGTTGGCCTAATATTTGTAAAAAGGATTTTTGCTTCAAGTATTTATGTTAATGACGATTTGATCGTGGAGACGTCAGCGGTAGGTGGGGGCCCATACCTGTCGTACAAGCTGGAGTGCAGATGGTCGACGTCAATGGAGGGCGCCGGGGTGGGGCGCGCGGGCGGGGAGGCGGGGGACAGCGGGCTGCCGGGCGGCGTCGAGCACGGCGTCATGAACATCTCTGACACACATCTCACACTTTATTAGTTTTATTGTGTATAACGTATTCATCAATACTTAATGAATACTACAATCTAGCCTAACCTATTATAAAAGACTAATGAATAATTTAAAGTTCACTTAAACTGCTTCATACACTAATGCGAAGAGATTATCCACTGACACTTCTTGAATCTAAAGGTAGACACATTGTTTTTGTATTCCATTATTCACTCAATCACTAACACTCAGGCATTAACACTGAGTCATATAGTCAAATCATATGGTTGTGTCCTCTTAAGCCTCCTCAGTATATCGGTAGTGTCGAGGAGCAGGATAGCCTCGACATTGACATGCTGATGAAGCCTTTGCTGGTGGGTTTCTGCTTCATTAGTGATCACTGCGATCGTCAATTTATATAGTGCTGGCCAGTCGATTGTTAAGTTTTGCTAATTTATCAAATGCTTCGATTAATTTAAAGGAGAATAGTTTGATACATTTGATATTCTGTTACTCAATTGTTTATATGCCATCCAAATATCACCCAATGATGATTTAACGACTTACTCTCAAAGTATACATATTATATAATACCTAAGACAAAACTGTTCGATATTTGACGTTTGACAATATTTTATTTTATTAATTAATCTCGCTAAGAAAAACCTGAGTTTCAATATCAAATTAATTAAAGTTCCATTGAAATACATAAAAACTCATTCACCTTCGTCATCATCATCGTTGTCATGATCCCGGTCCCGGTCCCGGTCGGGGCGCGGCGGCGGGCGCTGGTCGGGTAGGTGCGCGTTGGCGAGGCGTAGGCGGCCGAAGTCCAGCACGATGACCGGCGCGTCCCGCGAGCACAGCTGCTCCACCAGCAGGATTTGTGGCGCCGAGATGTCAAGCTCCACCGCCCACGAGCCACGCGGACCCTACACACGTAAATATAGAGATTATGTTGTCGATAATCTGTTCACTCTAAAGAGTCAAGTCCTAAAGGAATATTTATGCAATATTCCATAAAAAATATAACCTGTAAAAAATGCACAAGTCTTGCAATGCAGGCTTGTGCCGTTGTGTTGTGAAATCTTGAATGTAACCAGACAAGTTGGTTGCTTGGCCAAAATACATTTTATCTTGTTTATAGGCTAAATAATAACTGTGTCCAAAATTTGTTTGTAGGTCTGCTAGAAGTATCGCAAAATTGTGATGACTAAAGACAATATTCAGTAATTTCAACTTGCAATAACTTCTTGTTCGAATTTCATGTGGTTAGGAAATATACGAGTATACTTCTGTGTGATGCCCTTTTGAGTCATCCATTCAAGTTTATTGACTTTTCCACTACAAAGTTACGGGGGATGAAAATAACCACAATAGCGTCGAGAAACGAGTGTTGGGGCCTCTACCTCTTTTGCTTGTTTTGGCGGCGGCACTTCGATGACCTCCATATAGTATGTTAGCACATTTTTTTTCCAAAAAAAATGAAAATGTTATCGCACTAACCGGCCGCCGCTGGTGGTGGTTGTGAACCAATCGGTCCCATTGCGTCATAAGACGCGCACGCGTGTGGTCGCGCACGTGCGCGATGGCCCGCTGCGCGCCTGCACCGCCCGCTGAGCGCACGAACCGTGCCGCCCACCGCGCCGCCGCCTGGCTCCATACCACCTCGATAGAACGCGACTTCACGCGCAATCTGACGATCGCAACAAACAACGAATTACATCCAATTGAACTTTGTAAAACACACGTTTAAATTAAACCGACATCCAAATTACTGGCAAATAAGCTAGATCGTATGTAGGGTATACGTCGCCCCATACACATGTATGGAAATACTATCGACTCTTTCGTCACTTGTAGCAAGCACATTTTGTACGGTATGGGTACGTACATTGTCACCTACAATGGCACGTATGTAAGATTGCAATAAGTAAAATGTATACAATTCAACGAATATTATAAATGCAAAAGTTTGTGAGTATGGATGAATGAATGGATGGATGTTACCCCTTTACGCACAAACTACTGAACGGATTTCAATGAAATTTGACACAGGGATAAATTATAGTCTGGAATATCGCATATACTACTTTCGCGAGCGAACCTTATTAAATTACTAGAAATTGCCCTCGCTTCGCTTCGAAAGAAGAGTTGTCCATTAGTTTCGGAATTGTCATACTAATTTTGATACGTTTTTCTGCGGGAACTAAGCTATTTCATGGAGTAAAACATATACTATAACTGGTTTTAAGCTACGTCAATGCAAAGTTTCATCTAAATTTGTCCAGTGTTTTTTTGCATGAAGCTCGATAGACAGACAGACAATAAATCAAAAAAAAATTGTATATATCAATAACAAAGCCTCCTTGCCTCAAAATAAAAAAAAAAACTTAATGTACAGAATTTTTGTGCAACAAGCAGCATATAGTTTGGTTGATTGTTTATTAACATCCTTTGACATATGTCGCATGTGCCATCACTTGCCATTATGCGCCAGCCGTGGTGGGCCGTATTTTACAGTACCTAAAAGGTCTACCAACTCTTCTATTTAAAAGGATCTACTAGTAAGTTTTATAAAATTTTAAAAACTGAATGGAAGTTTGATTCGTGTATATTTTGAGTATCTTCTGTTGTGTACAGTCAGTGTCGGAACTCATACCTGTAGTCAGCCGCCAGCCCCGCCGGCCGCCGCTCGTAGCTCAGCTGAAACAGCGGCTCGGCGTCGTGCGGGCTGGTCGCGCGCCGCCACGCGCCGCTTGCTCCACCACCCCCTCCACCTGCACCGCCCAGACCTTCGCGGATCATGCCCTGGTTAACATACAAAACTATTCTTTAACTACACACTGTATCATGCGAGTTCATCGCCCTGCATTTATCTGGGAAGTAAATGTAAGTTAAAGCTCTGATAAAGTTTTTTTTTGGGCTGGCACTAGCAGGGATATGTACTAGTTAGGGATATAGGATACCTAATTATATGGTGTGATAGTAGGAGTACCTGGGGCGCGACGAGCACAGGAAAAAGCGAGCGCGGCGTGATCCGCTCGCGCAGACACAACGCGCCCAGGGACACATGCAGTGAGTGCGCGGCGGCGCGCGGCCGCGACTCCACGCGCACCACCACCGCCGAGAACTGCAGCTCCACACCCTCCCCGCCGCCGCCACCGCTGGGCAAACATGGTTTTATAAACACATCTTGAATTAAAGATAGACAATCATTAAAAATTATGAGCTAAAAGTGCTTACTTTGTCTCATCATCAGGCTCCGTGCACAGGTCGAGCGATCCCTTCTCGAGAGTGAACTCGAAGAGACCGAAGACGGCGTCGCGGCGGAGCAGCGTGTTGTCGTCCAGCGAGTCCGCGATCACGTCCAGGATCTCATCCTCCAGCCGCGGCGCGGGGGCTGCGGTCTGCGTCGGGGTGCTCATCGGCGTGCTCTCGGGCGGCGAGCTGGGCGCGTACCAACCCCACCACTGCGGGAACCAGCGCACCAGCACACTCCGCCCGGAGCTCGCTTGTTCGGGGGTCGAAGCCGGTGTTGACACTGGGACTTTGCGCATCGCAATCTGTCGATGGATCATGGTTGTTCCAGAAGTTACGTTTATCGTACGCACTGTTAACTAGAGACGAAATATCCGTCGCATACCTCTCTTAGGAGCTTCAGAACGTTTAAGGGCATGCCCCACTCGTATTCGTCCTTGGCGGCCTTCTTCTCCGGTGGCAAAGTGCCCGCCGGGTTGCTCAGGATGGTTAGACAGATGTCCACGTACTGAATCGTCTTCCGCGCCTGCTCCAGGCACGACTCCCAACTCGGTTTCGGATCTAGCCCTGTAAAAAATAAATAACTTAAACGATAGTCAGACCACATTCAAGTGAATGGACAAAGTATAAATTGAAAGGCTCTACCGTTATTGTTTAGGCTATCGTCTCGCACTAGTCTCGCATACAATTCTACTATTCCTCCAGTACTCACAGCGATGATGCGGCGAGTGAGCACGCAGCGCATATGCCCACCAGGCACGTGCGTGCCCACGGAGCGGCACGTCTGGGCGCAGGGCGCGCACGTCCCGCAGCCGCGCCACACGTTCTAATCCACGTGAGCACCCTGCCATCTCACGCCACTGACGCTGAGCAAATAACAGAATACTTTCGTTATCTTGGCAAGCGTCAGTTCATACGCAATACTTCATAAACTACATTTTCCTTCGAATCAGCCATGCAATTGAGAATAAATTAACAAAAGTCACGAACATTACTTTCTAAATTTTAAATTATAAGCTACCTGGTCTGAAGCAAAGCTTTTTATTTCACAAAAAAATAAATTGTTATATCATATTGCAAATTGTGGATACCTGCGTAAGCCTGAGTGCCACTGCGGAAAGCGTCAGATGGCAGGCCAGCCGCGGGCGCGTGCGGTCCCGCAGCGGCTGCTCGGATCGCTCACGACGGACGCGTGCGCTCGCACCTGTCGGCGACACCACGAACCGGTGCGAGCTCTCCCACGTTGCGCGCATTCTTTCCTATAAAACATCTTGTAAAGAAGCTATCTAAGGAAATATCAATTAGGCAAAGTAAAGAACCACCCAATTTTATTTTACCAACTTGCTGAGTCAATTAATTTTCTTACAGTTTTTCTGCAATGTCACTCCATTAAACTCTGAAGGACCTAGACAATAGAAAAACAAGCACCAAGTTTTGATCACATCAATGAACCTCTAACACTGACTCACGGTCAATTCAGCTACAGTGCAATCAGACATCATGCCGGCGGGCACGACCATTGGGTCCCAATAGACGGCGAGATGATGTAGCTCGAGCAACTTGAAGGAGCAGGGCTCCGCAGGCGGTGTGAAGCCGCGCTGCCACTCCGCATCGCACGATTCCGCCGCCAGCGACTCCACGGCCAGCCCGCACGCGAACGCGTACGGCGCGCAGGTCAACGCGTCCTCATAGCGAATATGCACGTCATTCAATTTAAGCTAGAAAATTAATCATATCAATATTATATCATAATATTGTGATATATTGTAATACGACTACATTGCAGTGGTATCTTATGCTAAAAGTTTTAATAAAACGACCAAACCGGCTGATATTATTTGTCTATATCGTGGAATCTATCCCTACTGCAAATATGCAAGTATACACAAATCTAACTAAATATACACATTCATAAGCTCCACTGTAAAATACATAATAACAGACTTAAAAGAAGTTTTCGCGCGAACATACTGCGAAGTAATAAACAATTTTCACAACACTTGGAAGTGTGCAATAGAGCAATTAAAATGTAATTTTAATTATGAGTTGGTGAGTTGTATACCTGAAGGTTCTCAACAATGTTGGCGAGTAAGCCCGTGCCATAGCTAAGCCAGGAGGAGTACGATGCGGCGTAGTAGCCGGCATCGCTAGCCTCGTGCTCCGCGCGCCACTGAGCTTCAAGGGCATCGAGGATCGCCACCTTGCGTTCGTGTGCAAACGCCGCTTCTGCGGCACTATCCCACTGAAAAAAAAAATTAACAGAGCTTTATATTTGTTTGAATTCAATCATCTTTTAATTATTTCATTAACATGTATAAGCAATAAATGTTTTACCATTAAAACAAAGATTTAAAACAAATTACCTCATCAAGATTAACAGGGGCCGCCACAAGATAAAGCTTCTCGATGGCAATGAGCCAAGGTGCTGAGCGGATCTGTCGCACGGGGACATGCAGCTGCACCTTGCCAATGAACCCTGCCTTGATCTCAACAGGCAAGCCCAAGTGTCGAAGCGCATCTTTCTTCAATGGTAAGTTTTCTAACTCTACCTTACCTACAAATATTATGATAAGACATAAGTGGGTGTTTCAATACTTTATATCGTAGATAGTTTAAATATCTATGATAGTCCAGTTGGTCTAGTAGTTAGTGAACCTGACTGCACACCGAAAGTCGTGGGTTCGATTCTCACTCAGGTCAAACTTTTCTGTGATGAGCATGAATATTTGTTCTATGTATCTGGGTGTAAATATCTAAATATGTATTTAAAAATATATATATGTACGTTTATCAGTTGTCTGAACACCACAGTACAAGGTAACACTTAGTTAGGGCTCTGATGATCGTGTATGTAAGTTACTAAGTCCAACTTAGATTTACATTACAAAAAAATTAAAAAACACTGAAGTCATGCCTTTGAAAATCAAGTTTAGAAACTAATCCCTTTGTATCGCAAATAACTGGTCAATTCATTAACCTGAAAGTCCAGCATTTCTCTTGAAATTCAAGTTATCAAGATTCCAAAGTCTATTGATAGTATCAATACAACATTGATAAGCAATACTATCAAAGTTTTTTTTTTTTTTTCAATAAAAACATATTGATATGACACTACAGTACTAATATTAATAGTACTGAGTTTAAACATAACAAGTGCCTCAATTTTTCAATCAATAGTGTCAGTATGGTTTATAATTATAACATTATAATAGCTTTTATGTTTAAAATTTACATGACTTCGTAACTCCAAAACAGCACTTCCTATTATTATCCAAATAGTCCTGCAGATCCTTTCCAATCGATAGGAGATACTCTCCTGATTTCTCTCCTCAGTTTCTTTTATGGTGGAATTGTTGACATAAGTGAAAATATTCATTTTTCACAAAATATATTGGATCTATACAAGTGCCTAGTAATATATCCGTTGCTATATACATTTTAAGGATGCGTGCAATTATTTACATATTATTTAAGTCATGTGAATGCGTATTAACATCTAGTAATCTCGAACCAAATTGCATTGTTTCTCCACTTAGAAAATTTACAATACAAATCATACCTGACAGCAGAGCGACACTCAGCTGATCCGTATTGAGATTCTCTACATATTTTCCGAGGTAGTTGTTCAAGACCCATGCTACTAGACCTTCCAACATTGTGCATGGTCGTTCAGCTTAAATTATATCGGATATTTATACCACACTATATTATACACCTTGCAGTTCAATGACACTGAGTTTATAGCCCCTTTAAACCATGGAATAATACAGATATAGTGATCGGCGTTTTGAAAAGGATAACAATAATAAGCGAAAAAAATCCAAATACGGCGAAATTATTACTCAAGACTTTGCTCTGTTTTCATTTTACTAACTTAACATTGACATAAGATGACATAATCCACAAGACGTTCATGAGTGACATAAATGTAACGTTTCGTTATAAGGGATTGTATAAACATGCAATAAATTGTAGTTTGGTATTTTAAGTGGTCGTTAGTTTTGTATCTAATTATATTGATAATTCTCACTGATTATGATCTTAATAATGTGCATAAATTCAAGGGCTGTCTTCACGTGCATCATATTCATTTATTTAATAACTAATAACCGACAGCCGATTCAGTTAGCTTTTTTATATGAAACGTTTTATTTACTTTGACATATCGTTCAACATGTAAAATGGAACGTTAAGTTAAGTAAGATCACGATCACATCAGCTCAATGAATTTGAGGCCAAGATATATTTTAGTGTTGTTTACTTTTCAGCCAAATTAATTTTTGAAACATGAAGTCGGTTCGTGCTATAAAAAGATTCAGTTGTAATATTATTTCTAATACCAGTGTATGTTGTCACAAACCTTTGAATTCACATGTACGGCACAGTGCGACAGTAGGATTTATAAAATTGATGAGGTTTTCTCCAGAAACGATCAGCGTTCGTCACCTAGGCCTAGGGCCTACTTCGAAAGATTTTGAAGAGCCTACGCAGTTATCGGGACCGTTAACAAAATTACATGCTACCGAACTTGTATTACATTTAAACGACGAAGAGAGAAAAATCCTATTTGCGGCCTTACAGGAATACGAGTCTAACAAAATTAAAGAAGAATTTGAGGGTATGTAACCAATGCACTAATCTAATCTACAAATGATGTGGTTCACTAAGGCTGAATAACAGCAAATATGTTTTACCTAAATACCTTTATACTTAGATAAATTGGCTGGACAGAGATGGAGGACAAAGCTGGGAAGGCCCAGCAAAGTGCCCACATTGGGAGATGTGGACCCCACAGGCACATACTGCCCTGTGCCAGAAGACTGGCTGAAGAAAAAATATGGTAAGCAATTATTTGTTTATTACTGCTACACTTCATTTTAAACTTATAACTTTTTATAATTTTCCACTTGCATTGAAATTTTAACTGCAACATTGCTTTTCCATGTCTGTATCACATGTTCTTCTGATTTGACGTAAGTATATATATTTATATGTATGAATGTAGATTATGTTTATTAAGAAGCTAGTATAAAAATAATGTTTTTTTTTTGTATAAATCAAATAATAAAGCCACTCTTCTGTGCCAACAGTGTATATGTTACTATGTTTATAGGATTTTGTTAACTTAACTGATATTATTATATATGTTTCAGCTGCCACAGTACCAAAGCCTAGTACTAGGGAACTATTCCACTGTAAGTATACATAATAATCTATCTAATAAAGTATTAATTAGATGTCATTTATTTGATGTTTTTGCTATCATTGTATGTTTATATTGATGACCATTGCATGAAGTGTTGTATACCATAAATTGTTTTTTTTTCAGTATCACTAGCAAATTCAATACCCTTCATTGGCTTTGGGTTTTTAGACAACTTCATCATGATAATAGCTGTGAGTATACGAGCATGCAAAATATGTTATATTACAGATTTATTTATTTATTTTTAAAGTTCATGTACACTTGATGTACTTTGGATGTGCTTATTTCTAATGTAATAACTTCCCACAAATATGCTTCCAAATATATATTCTCGTTAAACTAGCCAGAATTCAAAGAAAGCTGTAAATATAAAGTGTAATATTAGCGTAAATACCCTATGTTCAAGTTATTTTATTTATCATTAGTATAGAATTATCTCCTCCTGGATTAAGGTGCAGGCCATAAATTAAAGTCAACTCACTATTTTTTATATGTATTTAGAACTTACAATTGCTTGTCACAAGCTAAGACACAATCAACCTTCTGTGGCTGCATTTGATTGCATAATCCTCATTGCAGTAAGAATTCCTACATCAGCTCCCATTTAAAAAAGATCAGCCATCTGCTCTTGTAGATTACAAGTAGTATAAATGCATTAAAAAAAATTAATTATATTATTTAGCAATTTAATAAACAAGTGCTAGATAAAAAAAAACAAAGCTATATCTCTACCTTTGCTGACATGATATTTTTTTCTTTTTCCACCTCAAGCTTCATTGTGGGATTGCACATGGCAGTGGAGTGTCAATGTGTTAAATATATTAGTGGATTGCAATTTACTATGTCACATGAAAATATTGTGTATTCCAAAAAGTCTTGCTAGAATGTAGGTACTACTACTACTAGGTAGTAGACTAGAAAACTAAAGCTTTATTTATTTTCTTGAGTTGGGATACAAAAATTTTAGAAACATTGTCCTGTCCCAGGGTTGTCGAACATTTTTGTATGTTTAATGACAGATAGTCATTCTATCAAATCATTTTGACTTTGTGTTGTATTGCACTAGCTCAGGTCAATAATACCTTTTCACACTTTTTGTGTTGCACAGGACTTTTGTGATCGATGACGCAATACTCAAAATAGAGTGTGGATAACTGATGCTCGCAATCGTTTTCAGGGTGACAGCATAGAGAGCAGCATGAGCGCGTACATCACGCTGTCGACGATGGCGGCGGCGGCGCTGGGCAACACGTTCAGCGACATCATAGGCATCGGCTCTTCGTACTACGTGGAGCGCGCTGCCGCGTTGGTAGGACTAGGCGCGCCCGCACTCTCGCCCGTGCAACTGGATATGCCCGTCAGCCGCCGCTTCGCCAACATGGTACAACTTATCAAACTGCTTCACAAGTCACATTCATATTATAAATGCGAATATTTGTGAAGATGGGTGTATGTATGTTTGTGCCACTTTCACATAAAAGCTTCACACAGCATTTTCACACGAATTTGAATGAAATTTGGCACAAAATTAGATTATAATTTAAATCTGAAATAACATTACATGCCACACCGGCTAAGGCAGAAACTGGGACAATTATTATTGAACCACAATCAAAAATTGTTATCAGTTATATTGTATTTTTTAGTAAGGTAATGATGCTATTGTCGTAAAAAACAATATTGTTCTACGTAGGATAGTGAAGGGTCCAATCAGGGGCGGGAGAGTAGAGCACATTTTTATCTTGGTCAGACGAGTTTTGGAAAATTTAATAAAGCTCATTCTTAGCCAATGGTCGGCCCTTATGTATCCTCATTTTAAAGAGATGTGACGTGAAGGAATAAATATTATTTTAACGTCCCAAAACTTTTTTAAATGTGATATATCACAAGTATATTGTTTAAGCATAAGTTGTTCTGTACTAGGGCCGAGTGCTGGGCATCACGCTAGGCTGTTTCCTCGGGATGACTCCGCTGCTTTTCAAGGACGACGAGAAAAAGGAATCCCCGTAACTACCGTCTTCCGACTATGGAGTTTTTTCGATCTCCAAAAACGATATTATATTTAATATACCTAATGTGGCACTGAGTTTGGTAAGTACGTATTTATTGGCGCAGCGACACCGCTTACCAGTAAAATAAGGAAAAAGGCAGCTTACCTCCCGTTCACAAGCAGTAGGCGTTAGAAATAAGACTTAAAATGATTTCTCGTGGAGGTATGGGCGATAAAAACGTAATAGCCACTTTAACTAACAACTATAGAAGTAAGGGTGGCAAAAACTATATAGCCTATATCTTGAATATACGCCTCTGCTCCCGCTCTAGTTCTAACTATGGAGTTAAAATAATATTTTTTACGTATTAAGCCTTAAATGCCTTTCCATTAACCCTGTATAAGGCACTACCGGTAGAACAATCTTTTCTCGATGTATAGCATTAAGTAACAATACCATCTACGGTACTTTGCATGTAATTTAATCAAATTCATCAACACAAAAAAGCACTTAAACTGTGGTTTTCAAGATATCAATTACATATGAAGGTATTATCTACAAACATTTACAAGAATTGCTCAAAATGTAATTTAATAATTACATTGAAGAAATAAATTTCATGAGAAGACCATTTGCACTGGCCACCTGGTCCGTGCCCTAATTAATTTTCAACATAGAAAATGTTGAAATTAATTGTATATTTTCTGTTACTGTAAATAAATAGTTGATTTTTAGGTCAATTAAAACAACCGCTAGCACAGAGCTTGTGATCGTTCGCTGCGCGCTCGTGCCATATGCTATTGAACAAAACATAACGAACCTACCAGTAACGTTGATATTTAAAACCGTAAGAAATCACTACATTTTTGTGTATGCACAAATCATTTTACATTTCGAATATTTGTAATTGATTAGGTTAAGAATTCATCACCTCGCCTACCCACCAATAATACTTTTTTCGGCATTTCGATTTCGGCATTTACGTCTTTGTTCTTAATCGAAGTAGATCCTTGAATGTCAAGATTATGGGTTAGGTATTATGTGGGTGAGTTATAGCACAATTATACATAAATATCTTTATAATTATACATAATTATCTATGTTGTTATTGTATTATTAGTGGACTTTAACATACGCTGCCTTACTATCTCAACGGCATATCTCAAAAAATGCATTTTTGCCAGCACTACTTTATAGTAGTATTATAAAATATACTGTAGCCGGAGATAGAAAAATATTAATTTACGCCCTTATAATTTTAGGCATAAGGCCGAAACTCTCAAGGGTTACTCCAAAAGTAAGTTTTCCAACGTCGATAAAGTAATAAAACTACTCAATAATACTACTCAAGTTACAATAAAAATACATTTTTTGAGGTAGGAGGTTGAGAAAGTATGTTTTTATTATATTTACAAGAGGCATAACCAAACTTTAACTTTAAAAAATGATATAAAGTGAAGCGACCCGACTGGTCAGATTGTAGCCGAGCATGATTTGCAACTAGTCAGATGACCTTTTATACATGTGTGTAGTTGTTTTTGTATATAATACGAAATTATAAAGAAATATAGTATGATATTAGTGCTGTGTATTAGTATGAGAACACGTCCGGTGTTGCCATACCAAAATATTGCATTGTCAGTTGCTGGTGTGTGTTGGTTCCATTATATTCTGCTAAAATCTACGTAAAAATATGTAACTATTACTGAATTAAATATAAGTAATAAATCATAAATTGATCTGTACGTATAATGAATTTTTCTAATTCATATCATATAATAACTACAAATAGTAGGTATAATTACTATTTACCTGATAAATAATAATCATTTCCTATTAGATATTTTTAATAACACAATTTACTCAACTTTTGCATTTTATAGTGTTGGTGACTTAATAATTTTTATTGCGTGATTGTGATTTAGAATAAATGTTATTGACGATATTTGTTTTTATTGCTACATGTAATGATATCCTTGGAACTCTGATCTCGCCTTGCTTCGGGTGAAGACTTGTCTGGTGGTTTTAGAGTTGCCATACTAATTTTAAACCCGTTATCCTGTGGAAATTAACCCAGTTCCTAAGATAAAATATATCCTATAACTATCTCGAGTTTTAATCTACGACTATACCCAGTTTCATCTATGTCTGTTCAGTGATTTTTGCGTGAAATCTCGGACAGACCAGAGGATAAAACCAATAAAAATTGTTTTGGTCTCTTTATTAATAATAAAGCCTCCCTGCATCAAAACCTTTAAAAAATACTTAATGTACAGACTTGACCCTGTAACAGTTTTATTATTAGAACAGACTAGCGGGTACACGCGGCGTCGGTCGCGCGGCCAAGATTAAATAAAGTGAAAGACAATCTACTTTTTAACACAAAAATTAGAAGTATGTTATCGCTAACTTTTATGTAGGCATTTTTAAGCTTTACTACTTTTCAATACAACTCCAGTATCTCTTACCATTGAAGGAGCTTTCTCAAAATCGCTTACCGGAATTTTTTTTTTATTTTACCTAGCCTATATTCTAAGATTACATATTGGTGAAAGATTTTTTTTAATCGGTCCCGTAGTTTTGGAGCCTATTCGACGCAAACAAAACAATATTTTTTTCCTCTTTATAATATTTATCCATTACCTACATTATAATATAGCCCTGCTACTTGTTTCGATCGTAAGTGGTCGGAAAAGTGAAGTAACAGCTCCCGCGCCCTATAGGAGGATGAGTGACCGCTAGTGGCAAAGTATTCACGAGTGCTTCCGTGCTCCATGAGTCTGTAGAGCCGTCAGTTCCAGCCAGAAAAGTCTTTCGTCTTATAAACATAGACAACATATTGTACATACAACATTGTACATACAACATATTGTACTTAAAAAATCGATGTGTTTCTTCTGTTTAACATATAGCCCCAGCCAGAAGACTTTCGTCTTATAAACATAGAAATACAACATATTGTATTTAAAAAATCCATGTTTCTTCTGTTTAACATATAGATTCCGATCACATGAAACAACACCCTTTCGGATTGATCAAAAGTTCTGTGTAGTTGCAGGTATATCAGCGTAGAACATACATGCCTATCATAAGTACCCTAAGAGAATTATGAACAATCCTCGATAAATAATATTATTATCTGGTACTTTGAAGTGTTTAGTTTTTGTTGTAGTAGTTTGTTTGTTTCATAAATCAATTATGGCTACATCGGGGATTAAGGAAAATGGAAAAATTATATATATAATCGACCTTTTAATAAATAATTCTCACTTCGACAAAGATATGCGCAAACAAGCATCGCTTTAGAACAAGCTAAACGAGCGGTCCTCTCCACGAAGGCAGTCTGAGACGGTCAAATAAATATGAATCGACCAACAAAAAAAATTCATCTATATTATTCCAAATCCACAATTTTTTGTTTACAATTCTAACTCTTTATTCTTTGTAACCGTGTATTATATTGCGAAGGGGTCTTTAAAGGCCGCGTCTTGCCGCCAGCCCCCGCACCCTCATGTCAACACGACCGTCCACACGCGCCCACGTGGCGAGGCTCCGCGTGGTTTACAATATTGCACGTGAAGCAAGTCACTGACACAACACTGTTGTATTTATTACAATTTTATACAGACTTGTATCTACTTCTATTACATAAACATATGTAAACAGGTACATGTGTTTTGTAAATGTGTAATTGACAAAAACTAATTTAAATACCGAAATAACACGTTTATATAATTGTACTAACCGCTTACTGGCCGCATCGGAATCGAGACCGATACACAATTTTATTGCTAAATAATATTCCACAATAACTTTACAACTACACTGTAAAGATAATGAATACAAACCAGCCGTATAAATACGGCCGTAAAATATTGACATCCAAAATGTGGGCACTTCGCTATGGTTCATGCTGGACCACTAGACTACTGGACCAGACGGTGGCCAGCGACTGCCTTCCGCTCACATACATACTGGTGTGAGACGTATGAAATCATCACACAAGTGTAAATAGCAGGAAAAATGCGCGGGAGGCGGTTTTTAGGAATATGTTTCATGTACACAAACATTATTATGATACAACTGAAGCGCCAGAACTGCTGGCTACTATCAGAAATCTAAATTAAGTACAAGTGGCTAAAGATTATTCCAATTAATTTAAATAATTATTATAAAACTGACAAGTACAATATGGCTCAATGCAATTGTAACAAATAGCTCGCAAAATCAATTACAAAATAACTATACATTTACCGAGGATATTTTTACAAAATTTTAGAATGAACATATCACATTTAAGAGGAAAACATCACAGCACGAGCGAAAGACCGCAGCAAAGACGGCCTCGCATGCAAAAACAAAATAATGTCATCCATTTTTTTCAGTTATATTGAATTTAAAACTATTTTAACCTAATGAATTTTTAACTTCAGACAGACGAGCGGCTGCGGGACTCCGTTCCATATTATATAGCGACAGCCGGTCAGAGAAAGCTACGCAATGTAGCTCGTGCAATTAATAGGCCGGGCAACTGGCAAATTCTAATTATTATGTATTTTAATACTAAACATGAATGCTACATCATCACAACATCTTGTTCCACAGAATCATGAGCTGGGTAGGATACAACAACAAAACTATATACAACTTATTACGATTTATACAAAAAATATCCAAAATTGTGCAAAACACAATAATTACATAAATCACAATGCAACGAACTGCGTACTTATTTAAATAAACATAAATACAAATGAATATCGCGGTGTCGGCTCAGCCCGCCGATTCTCAGTTTGCCAAACTATTTCAAAGCCGTTCAAATTCAGAAGTCGTTCGATTGCATTCCAGCTGGAAATTGGTTTTCATATGTATATTAACTGCACTTCAATAGAACTTCAACTCTACATGATCGCAATACAGTTGACATTTTGTTGACGAACGACTTTCAGCCCGATGTAGTTGAGGTGCAGTTTAAAACCGATAGTGAATGTGAAACGACAATCGGCAGGCGCCCGGTCGGCTCCTCCTCTTGACTTGATATACTAATGGCAGCCTTCTAAGGGACCAATCGCCAGCATCGAAATTCTATCGATACAAAATATTCATCTTGATTAAACTTGTAAACAGTCACCAGTCGATGACACATACAGATGATCACAGTATTCTTATTAACCACCGAACTACATGTAACCCAATAATAATTTGTATCTTATAACTTTTCAACATCACAATCCGGGAGATCTAATAATAACAACTAATTACTCAACTTTATAAAGTAATATTTTGATAAATATTTGCTTACCAGTTATGTCAAGATGAGAAAACCAGACTGTACCTCCTATCATCATAACCGTTTCTAGTAAAACATTAGATCAATCGACCTTATAAACACCAATCGACCAATAGTGTTCATTAAATATGACGCAACTTTGAATCGACCAATCACATTGCATCATTTTGCCGCTCCCCCTCTCTTGCCTCCGCGCTTTGACTGTATTTTTGGCAGTAGAACATTACATGAAAACCTTAGGATGTCATCGTTTCCCTCGGAAGGCTACCATGACGAGGTAGTGACGTCAGGTCCGCGGTGCAGAAGGCGTCCCAGCGCCCCACCATCACCGATGACCGGTCATGATCAAATCATTAACGAACAAAAATACATATTTACATTGAATATCATTCTGTACTTACCGAAGATCGAGCTGACCAATTAGGTCAGTGTTAGCACATATTTAGTCTACTGAGGTCCGGTTACAGAAGCCATTTTATTCTTAAAATAACCACCCAACTAAACGTATCTTTGAACAACCTCAAATTGCGACCACACACTATTACTCACAGCTACCATCCACATACGCCTTCTTAATCGAAACCAATGGACTTGTCATAATGATTTATAGCAAGAATACAACAAAATAGATAAGCGTGACAGCGACGATCTTACGTGTATAATAAAGCTAATCGAAACAACCAAGTAATGTAGCTGACCCGGAGTGCCTCGGGACATCGCATTCCTTCACAATGTTATGTTAAATATTTCAGTATCATAGGTCATAATTGGGATGTTCACCGCATTTAGGGAACGTATTTAAAACAATAAGTTAATTAATCTACAAAAAATAAAAACATATATAATATTTAAATAAAATTCTGAAAAATTCAAAATAAGTTCAAAAATACTCATCAATATAAAGAAGCCGTTACGTCACTAATTCTCAACTCTCTTGACAACTGTATATGAATAAGGTACGTCAGTCAGTGAGAACGGCTAGAAGAATGTGTGTGTTTTTATTGAAGCTGCCATTTTTCATCACAACACTGAAATAATATTTTAACTACAGTCAATATCCCAATTATATCGTATGTGGTACCACAATGGAAGTACAGTGGGTGACGTAATGATGCGCAATTCATGATAAAAAAATCACAGCCTTATTAAAAGTACAAAACAGGCAGCGTCATGTGCAAATAAGGTAAAATACGAAGATTCGTGCAAGAAAATTATCCTATAATATATGATTATATAACTAACTTTTATATATTTACACGTATTTAAGTTTCGATTTATATCTAAATACCATATTACACTGTGAAATGTTTTTGTGATGTTTGCGTTAATAAATGTGACCTAGGTGGTGCGAAGAGAATCCGAATCGTCCGAACACTAAGAACACACGATGTCCGTCCGCGTCCATGCTGCGTCGGGCACGAGTCGGGCGCACGGCCGTCGGCACAACACGACTTTCCGCAGCACACCGCGACTCACGCTTCACAACAATCAAACGATAAAAACCCTTATTTATCATTCTTTCGGATCGGATCGGCCGACCAGAGTAACAGAGACGTCAACATAAGCGCGAGGCACCCCCGCACCCGCGGGAGCTCATGACACGTAATACAAAAAATATGGCACACTAGTGATGTCAGAGGGTTAGACGGGGGAGGGGGGCGCGGTGCGGTCGGTGCGGTCGTCGGGCGGCGGGTCGGCCGTGGCGTTCCGCTCGAGCGCCAGCAGCAGTGCGCGCGCGGCAGCGGGCGCTTCGCGGCGCCAGGCCCGCGCTCCCCGCAGCGTATACGCCGCCTCCTCGAAGCCCGCGCGCAACCCCAGCACGATGCTCAGCGCGGATGCGTCCTGCCCATGGCACCCCGAGTACCGGTACTGAGGCTTCTTGTCAAACCGACACCCGCCCGACTGCGCACCTGCTCACATAAACATCATTGTGTTTACGTGCGATAACGTTTTATACACTACAAATACCATCACGGCCCACTATTGAGCACGGGTCTCTACTCTGAATGAGAAGGTTAAGGCCATATTCCACCACGCTGGCCAAGTTCGGATTGGCAGACTTCACATACCCTTGAGTTTTGCAAACTCCTCGGCATGCAGGTTTGCTCACGATGTTTTCCTTCACCGTTATAGCGAGTGACATTTAATTGCTTAATACGCACATAACTCCGAAAAGTCAGAAGAGCGCGCTCTGGGATTTTAACGCGGATCCCCCGAATAGGAGGCCGAATTTTTAACCACTGGGATAACACCTCATACTTCACCGCACTACTAATACTACAATTTAGATTTAGGACCGAAATATTGTCTCGTTTCAGAAATCGTTGTCTGTCGTTTTGAATTTCGATGGCATTTGTTTTGTTTAAAACTTAATAACGCTTCGTCTAAAATCAGTGCTGAAATATTTCAGTGTGATTTGGTTGCACTGTAGGAAAATGCGCTGTGGAGCAAACGCACTATAGAACGGGTTTTCTGCATCTTTCTTCGCAGAGATCACAATGTTATCGCTAGCTTCCCATCGCTAAAAATTTGTTGTCACGGGAAAAATTTACCTATAGGCATGATGCAGTCTAGCGTGAGCGCGCACTGGATCCAGGGCCGCATGACGTCGGCGAGGCCGGGCCGCGTGGCGAGCAGCAGCCGCGACACGTCCAGCATCTGGACGAAGAGGAAGTCGTCGATGTTAGCGTGGAAGTAGCGGAACATGCGCGGGTGCGTGAGTGAGGTGACGGCGGCGCGGCGCGGCCAGGCCAGCACGCCCACGCCGCGGTCCGGTTGCGCGGCGCGCGCCCACAGCGCGCCCAGCTCGCCCGCCGAGCCCGTCCACCGCTCGCCCGGCTCGCAGTAGATTACGCCGCCCACGCGGCTCAGCGCGTGCTGGAAAACAATACGCTCGCTGGCGCTCTTACTACGTTTATAACTTTCGACTTTCCGCCCGCGGTATCATCCGCGTGGTGTATTTATAAAAGTAGTGACCGTCCGAAGGTTCGGTTTCGGCCAGTTTCAGCATATAAATCTTGATTCGGCTAAAATCTCGGTTTCGGCCAATTAAGGCCGAAATTTCGGCCTCGTCGAAACCAGATTCGAGTATTTAATTTATTGACAGCATGTTTTAGGACTAAATAATTAAGAATTATTGAGAATAATAATTAAATAATTATTTAGTCCTAAAACATGCTCTCAATAAATATTAAACGTATTGGGGCGGCTTAGAATACAAACCCCAATCCCATGCTAGCCTACAAGGGGTCGTAAAAGGTGTACACAAGTCTCCGCTGCTCGGTGGTAGGGCTGTCGGAAGGATTATTGTCTTTTTGTGCAGCCCATCAGGCTGGCTACCTCCCTCTTATTTAGATCAGCTGATCAAGCGATTCGCCGTCTTCAATTCTGCTCTTTTACTCCCCGTCCTTAGTCACTCTCCTTCACATTCATCTTCTGTCTCTCGTCCTGAAGTGTTGTGTGAGTGTATCTGGCGTCAGTTAATATTGATTTCTGTTGCTTCAGCAACATATTGTTTCTCTTTTTCATGTCTCTTCCTCGCATCTATTACTTCCTTCCTGGCAGGCAACGCAGTAGTAGCATCCTAGTCTAGTGTTGTTGAGTGCGGTGATCACTTACCACCAGGTGATTCGTCTGCTCGTTTGCCAACTTACTCCATAAAAAAGGGTTTTCATAAAATACTTTAACATGTTCATTAAATTATAACACTAGAAATTGCGCCTGCTTTGCTTCGGAAGAACCAATTATCAGAAAAAAGTAGTTATTATGACAGAACTGTAACAGTTAGACATTAGGTGTTGCTAACTTATTTGTAGGTATTTAAGTGTTCTACAAAACTGTACTACATCACTTTGCTCTATTGTCAATAATTTACGCGACATAAGGAATTTTTTCCCGGGTTTCGTTACTTCATCGAAATTCTTCATCGGCCACAGCCTACTTTCCCCAAACAAAAAACTACATCTTTCCTCTTTATAATATTAGTTGAATTTTAAGTTGCTTAAGTTCTTGCCTTTTATTTTAAATTACAAATAATCACTGTCTGCATTTAAGCGTATTCAATACACATTATAAACTAGGTTTCAAATAAATTCGTTTTTAATAAAGCTTCGGTTTCGCTTTTGGCCAAAACTCAAACCAAACCTGAAGGTTCAGTTTCGGTTTCGGCCGAAACTCAAACCAAAGCCGAAGGTTCAGTGTCGGTTTCGGCTGGAAATCCTGTTTCGGTCAGACACTAATAAAAAGTAGCCTATAGGTCTGAACTATAATCTATCTCTGTGCTAAATTTCGTTCAGATTCCTGCAGTAGTTATACAGTAACAAACATCAATCCATCCAACCTCATAAGCTTTCGCATTTACAATATAAAAATAATAGTAGGATATTTTTGACAAGACTTTGTACCCATAAATGATCCACTGCAAAGCTCTTCTTTCCACGTTTCTCTCCTCATAACTGAGGAGACCTAGCACATACTTCAACACGCGCCCACTGTTGCTTATGTTATTTGATCATTTAGTATCGATACGAGCCGTCGGGCATGGGGGTAATAAATCTATAATCGTGATTATACAGTGCCAGCGACATCTTTAATCTGTTCATTAATGCGGTCATTCTATTTTATCCAATTTTTGTGGGCCAAATGCCGCTAGTTGACAACGATAATAAAAAAAATCGAACCGCAAGGAAAACCGTAAATGTATATCTAATTTTAAAAACGTAATAATGTAGTGTATTACATAGTTTCCTCAAATATTTCCATTTAAATGTTTTTTTTTAACTTTCAACGTACTCATAATAGTATCTTAAATCGTAACAGCTGGAAACGAACTTGTAATAACATCAAGTGCTTAGTAGGTACTATGGCCGCAATAATTATTATCACTAGAAGTAAAACACGAAGGAGGGTACGTATTAACCATAAACATTTTTATCTGATCACCATAGCACAAGCTAACACAACTATAATTTATTATTCCAGATTTCATTGAGATCCGTTCAGCAGTTTTACGCGCAAGAATAACAAACATATATCCTTCCATCCATCGTCACAATATGTCGCATTAATAATATCAGTAGGATTTAAACATAAAAGAAACAGCGAGGAGGCGGATATCTTCTGAACGGTGAGCATATTCTATCAAAAAGTTCATTCAAAGCGCGGAGGCAAGAAACGCGGGGAGCTACAAAATAATGCGTCGTGATTGGTCAATTCAAAAGAGTGCAATATCATATTCATCAAAGAATTCATTTCAATATATATATATTTTAATATTGTTAGTAAATTTATAACTCAAGTAGGGACTTTCTATTGTATAAGTTTGACTTTCGTTAAGTGAGCTTTTGGTACCTAAGACGAAATAAACAGTTTTCATTTTATTTCAGTTTTCATTTCATTTCATTTTCATAATTCACAACCATTGGGCGGCACATCGCGGCAGGACAATTTGCCATTAAACCGTGTATCTGTTATGAGTTCCCGCCCGCAGCATCGCCTGCGTGGTAAATACGTTGATAAAATGAAACTTATAGTTGATTCCTACATTTAATCCTACTATAATCTATCTATCTGCCTAATGTCATCCAGATTTGTTCAGTACTTTTTCGTTAAGGAGTACTAAGCATCGATACGTCCAACCTCACAAACTTTCCCATTTATAAGTAGGATGAGGTGGACTGGTGGCCTCTTGGTTATGTATTCAAGGGTATCGATTACCAGCGTTAGCACCGAAAAGTTACCAGCGCTATTACCGTGAACCAGGTCACCGGCGCGCCCGCCACCGGGCCGGGGCTCCCTAGACTGTCCAACTATTACTTATGCATGTAACCCCCACCTGGAAGACGCTCGGCTCCCAAAAATATTTTTTTGTCGTTATTTGATTTAATTACTCAACCGTTTACCATCTGGATTGGACGACTAAGCATGATACTTTGCAAACAGGTCCCTTAAATGTACGTGTAGTGTGGGAATACTAAAAAAGTTGCAAAGTCATTTAAGGAGCTTCTCCTGCAAAAGCGAAGCAGGTTAACCTTTTTCAAGGCTACAACTAAGCTGTATTTGGCTAGTATGTACTAAGGGTATGTGATTAATTATTTACTATATATTATAAATGGAAAATGCTCAACAAATATGTAATTATGTTACCTACTTTACATCGTATTTTTTCCAGAAACTTCCAGGTCTTACTCATCTACGAGTATTGCCGGCAAATCAATAAACCGATTTGTTCTGAATTGTGAGATAAAACGGTTTGAATCACAGCATTATCTGGGTCGTGTTCAGCGAAAATCGATTTTCTTTTTTGATAACAGATAATGTAGAGAACCTCTCACAACACCTATTTTAAAGCAATCTCCGATAGCCATTCGATAAAGACGTCGAAATTATGATAAAACTAATTTCCGCCCGCGGGATAGGTAGCATATGTGTTATACCAGACCAAAATCTATCTCTGTACTAAATTTTATTCACGAACGTACAGTAATTCGTGGATGAGTAACTTATATCCATCCGTCCATCCTTCCAAACTTTCGCTTTAATAAAATTTGGAGGTTATCAATAACAACTAGGTTCCAGCCGCGGCTTCACCGACCTGGTTATTTAAGCGCTTTATTCCAGATTATAATCTATCTCTGTGCCAAATTTTAATTAGGTCCGTTCAGTATTTTTTGCCTGAAAGTGTAACAAATATGGATCAATAGTTCTTCCTCTCAAACTTTCGAATTCATAATTTTCGTATAGTTTAAGTAAAGGCGACGACAATCCGGTCAGGTTGGAAAGTGTGTGATTTATGTATTAAGAGGAGTGTACACAGCAAACAGGCTATCTTATCTATTGTACAATACTGGCCACGCCAATATCTCAGCCCATATATGCGGCACTTCATTATGGCATAACCCGTATACATTTTAACAGGAATTTTTTCATAATATAAACCAAAAGAGATATCTTGAATGTGTACAGAAACATTTGTAACATAATTTAGTAAAAAGTATACATTTTATTTAAGTAAAGATCTATATATATATATATATATATATATATATAGTTATATATAGTTATATATATATATATATATACATATATAGGAGCTTGTCAAACTTATATTTTACTTTAAACTAAAGATTTATTAAATGCTTTTCAAAATTAGATTTTTAAGTGACTGACACAATATTAGTGTTAAGAAACCATCTCAGTGTATTATTCAAATTAAATTATAAAGTGACGATTTCTCTTGGGGCCCCATCCAATTTACCACGAGCTTCAGGTATAGTGACATTACTGCCTAACCTATCAGACCTCGCATCTACGACATATTGTTTTTGTTTCGGAAAACATAGCAATGGGCCTTATATATCGCGCAGGATATACTGAACAATAGGAGCCGCGACCACATGAATATATGAAGCATATTCGACGCTTCCCAGCTTCGCTCTTTGAAATTTTTCGTAATGGAATATATTATATGACGTACGATTCTACTGGGCATAAATTCAGAGGTGTACCTAAATTATTAATTATCTTACACACTAATTACAATTTATATATATTATGTCGTTGAGTAGCTGAGCTGGTACCGTGAGGTGGCAGGCTGCTCACCGCATCAGCTGCTCACCGCATCAGCCGCCTGGGAGCTTAATTAGACTAACTCAACGTACCGAGGCCGTCGACTAATTAAACCACCGCTTCCTAAATATTATGCCACGCCCTAGTTATTTTCATGATACTTTATTGTTCAGTATTTTTGGTTACTAGTAAGTGCCCTCGCTTCGTTTTGTAAAGCTAAGTCCCGTATACCTTTATATACATTTTTACGCATATATTTTGCTTTTTTATTAGTAATTTAAATAAAACAAAGGCCAAATACTAATCAAAACTGAATATGATCATCCATTTCTATGATTTTATTGTGCCTACATGATAATGATTCATAAAACGACCAACTAAATAAAATAATAAAGAGATTGTATTATGTGCGGATGATACTTGATGAAAAAAAAGATAACTGTTCTTTCCAATACCAGAAAGTCTCTCTTTTAGCCGTATTTTCCTTCTAACCCACTATAAGTAGGGTTTTTATCTTATTTTGTTCGTGTGCGTTTTTGGCAAAGAAATCTAACCTGTTAGGCAACCCGAAGTAAAACAAGTAAAAATTGAACAATCACTATCTCCTTCTACATCAAACTGAGTAGTGATTACATTTTGGAATGAATTATAAAACAGGAGAAAATTCTGAGATCAGCGATTTCACCTTCGTGGCTGGTAAATATTGCCTTGGAACCTAACAGATTGGGAAACGCTGGAAATGACAATTAAGAAAATTAATTTGGAACATTTCAAATGTCATTGATGATTGCCAAATATTTAAAGTTTTTTTATTTTTTACTATTTTCCGTAAAGCAACAACCCTGATCATGTAACCGGATCATGTAACCTTTACGCCATCATTTTTTGTAGGCAAAAAAGTCCCGAAACGGTTTGCGCAACGCATATTTCTTATGAATCCGTGTCAAAAGGGAATTCAAGAGTCCTATCCGTAACATTATTTTTTATACTATGTACTTTTTTACACAACTACTAACAAAAAAGCGTGTCGTTTGATATTCTTTCGACTCATGTTTTAAACCCTAATAGGTAGACACTCATAACAAACAACAAAAGTAAAATATGGGTTAGTTTATTTTAATTAAATAATACTAAAAATGGATATCACAATAGAATCAGCATATTATTGTGAAGTAAATAAAGTTCAGCTGTAGTAAACCATTGTATTCTTACCGCGCGGATCCAACACGTATGTACTTGACAAATTTTTACCATATTTGGCTTTGCCGTGCTAAAATTTCACGTTCCAATTCTATCAGACTATTCTAGGTCTTACTTGTCATATCAAACATATAGTTTAAATTTACCTGAATAATGAGGGGCCGAAACGCATAAATGCTTTCATCGCTCACATGCGACGGAAACGCGTCCAAGTCGAAGTCGACAATAGCGCACTTCGACGAGTTACAGTAGTTCGACACCTGCCAACAATGCAGTTTCATTAGTGAACATCCTGTATCTTGCTTGATGGGTCAAACATATCCTGCACAAACCCACACTGTGTCTCCTCAAGCAGTCCAATTATGATAAGTGTGTGGTTTAATACCAAATGGACATAAAAGAGACCAAACATGTTTGCATGTACGTCCGTCACAGGATTCTATAGCGGAAAACATAAGAAGTACATCTGATAATTTCATAATTATCACCATATTACAAGCTAAGGCTTAGTTTGAGGTTAGATGGCCGTGTGTGAGTTGTCCAAAGATATTTATTTATTATATTGTGATCATAATGAATACAGGCTGCAAAATAAATCTCATACACAATTAGTTGCCTTTCAAAATTTCTTGGCTTATAATTTGAACTGTGCTACACTTGAAATTTGTAATCCTATATATTGGCAAGTTCATTTCATTACAATGCATGACTGTCCAATACAATCAATCTCTCAGGTTAACTTTCACTGTTGAAGGCCTTAGTCCACCACACAGGCCAGGTGCAGATTGGTAGACAATGACGTGTTCACTCACCACAGTTAAAGAATAGGGTTTAAGCCCCAAGTTGTAGATGAGGACGGTGTAGGGAAGGCGTGCAGCTGCACGCACGAAACTGACGGCGAGAGCGTGGTCGTCGCCACGCGCGTGTGTCACGAGCGCGGGCGCGCCTGCAGGTGCGGTGCTGGCGTTGCGAGCCGCGCCCAGCCCTACTAGCTGCAGGTAGCGCTCCTCCTGCACAAGGTGGCGCTCCTCCACATCGCGTAGCTTCTCCTGGGACAGAGACACCTGCGCCGTTGTGATAAACATTCATTCCATCCCCTATACACTAGTATTAAATGAGGTTTTATGAATTGTAATTTTTTTTATTATAAGTGTCATTGTATACACAACTTTAATCATTTAGTTAAGGATTATATAGATAAATTTTAACCATAAACATTTTGCACATTAAATACTAATATAATAAATGAGAAATCACTTTTACTTTTTATAGCAACAATGACTTGAAGGGTTGAAAGAGAGTATATGGGTTTGTATGGATGTACATCGCCATACCATATAAAACCATTAAATTAAACAATTAAATTAAATCTGTATTTATGCACTTTAAAGAATAATGGAATATTCATATTAGCGTTTTTTCGTTAATGGGGGGATGAAAGTCTTCCCACACAGATATAGACACCAAAAAGACTAATAAGCAATATTTAGGTAATAAAAAAAATCTACCTCTAAACCAATACAGGAAAAACATTGAGTTATAAAACTACTTACTTTTTTAAATAAGGCACTCAAAAATATTCAGTGTATTAACCAACATATATTAATTAGATAATTTGCTGCTACATAAAGCCTACATTCAGGACAACACCATTATTATGCAAATTACTAATTGTATATCATTATACTGAAGAACAAAAAGGATTAATGCTACATGCATTATGTTATAAGAAGTAATGTGTCATAAACGATTTTTGGATTATGATGTGGAATGAAAGGTCAATACTATCACAATAATTACCTGAAAGTCTTTGATATGTTGATGAGTTTGTGTAACTATATTTTGGATCGACTCCGGTGGCTGTGAATGGAATACTATCAGAAAAATGCTTATTGCAAATACGGACGTAGAAAACAGTAGGAAACTTTTAGTTTTCATCTTGGTCATGCATTATCACTGCCTCTCTTTGAGTTGGAACATAACTTTGTAATCTTAAGTGAGTTATTCGACCCTTACATCATTCTCAACTAGTGATTCTTCACAAAATAAAACAAATCAATATTCACGACAAAAGCCCACACACTATCCTTGTATAATATTATATACTTATCATTACAGGTTTATTATAACATTTTAAAACATTTTCTTGTAGCATACTAAACCATTATTTCCTATTTATAATTTACAATTTATAATATTCTTCTTGAGGGATACAAAATCTTAATCTCGCCGAATTCTCGCGATGGAACATTGACTTGACGCACTAAACCAATTCAAATCAAATAGTTGACATTGACATCCGTGACATTTGTAGTTTGATTTGACACGCCACAGATGGTCACTTTCTATTAAGTAAAAGTTTAAAGGTATAAAAAACTACTAACTTCGGACAATTCACTAAACGCTAACTTATTACTACACAGAACACTATTAGAATTTATACATATTCTGAACGGGTCATTATTATGGTGACAGCTTCGCACAAAAGAGTCTATCTATTTGATCGACCTGATTGGCGCTGTTCTATGTTAAAATCATAGACGATAGGTTAAAATATTGAAAGCTGACAGCAGTCACCATACTAAATGTTAAATGACCAGAATCACCAATAAAAGCAGCTCTTATAACAAACACAGATCTGAAGGCAGGCTTGGTGGAAGTCTTCCACCAAAAATGTCACAACCAATCCCCCTCTAAAAGATACTATAATTTTGTGTGGAAGAAGATGTTCCTTGTACACGTCAGTGGTTGAAGCAGTTAAACTTGCAATTGGTTTACAGAAGTGTGTAATTTGCTTTAAGGATTTGTATATTTTGTATCTTTCTCGTCACATACGTAATATCTCTATTTAATCTGAGTTACAGATACAGAATGGATATAACACAGATACAGTGACAGTTGTAGTGACACTCCAGGTATAACTATTCTGTGGATCAGGTTATTCCATCAGTTCATTCAGCCGTTTTGTTATTTACATTTCATTTTAATTGCGGCTTTCTCCAAATTGGCTTTACAATTTGTATCGTAAATCCGTGGTGGAATCGATTACGATTGAAAACGACTCTTGAACAGCGACCATGTCAAATGTTTCGAAACGAAAAAAGGAGGGTTCTAGGACCAAGATCAAGGTAAAAAAAAGTATAACAAACGAGGTCAAGCATATCGTGGCTAAAAACGTATTATCACCACGTCCAACACGGCGAAACCAATGTGGTCGTTGTACTGCAAGCTGTAGTAGTTACATGTTCGATTTTGTAGTGGTCCATTTCATAACCCGTTGCTTTCCGCTAACAATGCCGTCATCTATGGCATGTTTTACGCTCTATTATAACAGTCGCGATAAACCCTAATACGGCGTAACATCTTTACCTTATGAGCTAAGTTCCGATTATTCATAACATAGTGAGTCATGCAACAGATGTATTTTTGTTTATGAATCCAATTGGAAATATAATAGATATATTTTACTCCACACATCTGTAATGTGAGTTAGTAGTTACTCTTAACTCTTCTGTTATCAATCAAGTGGTTTCAGTATGATGCAAGTATTTTTTTCTTTTGTTTATTTATAATACTATATGAATATTATAAATAGGAAGATTTTGTTTCTTATTAATGGATAAACTCAAAAACTACTGAACCAATTTAGTAAACTCTTTCTCGAATATGTGTTATTTTTTGTTTTACATCAAATAAGTTTTTACTTGACTACAATCACACTTGATGGCAAGTGGCCATGAAGTCTACAATGGCAAAGTGCACTAACTTAGTAAAAGCCTATCAATTTTGCAATAATAATTCCACAAAAATAAATAAATAAATTGTCTTGGGAACTGAATTTTGAACAAGGAAGGTATTCCATTTATACATAATTGATAAAAAAATGGTAGAGTACAAAAATATACCTAACTGCTATATTTCAACCACAATAATTACTTTTTATGGGATAAGAATAACTTAAAACTATAGGATATAATGTAATATGTTCTTATTTTAAATTAACATTTGAATTTTTTAATATTACAATTAAAAATGGCATATTGTTATGAGGCAGATCAGACAAATTTCAATATATATTTGAGAATGGGAATATTTAACAAACAACGCTCTAGGTATAACTGATAATTTAATTAGTAATAAATGCTATGGAGCTTTTATATAATTCTAAAACAATATTAATTAAGGTATTGTAATACAGTTTTTTATCTATAGACAATGGGTGACCACAAGGAGTTTTTGAAGCGGATTTCGAAAACTCTGTACTACGGCCAGCTGCCCACACTGCCCTGCCTCAGTCTACCTGTTACTGGTGAATTATACTGTTGCTCTTTCATAGTACCATCCTGTCTAAAATACAATTGCGCACAAATCGCACTGGAAATCTTAAACTTTGCTAAAATCGTAAATGATATTTTTTGTTGATTACAGCGTAATTTAAACTTTACCAAAACAATAATAACAGAAACTTGGCTGTTAGATTTAAATTCAAAATTAATTAAATATCGCGTCCATTGCTCAGAGATCTCGTGCTCGTTGTGGTCAGTGGCGCAGCGCGGGCGCTCTCTGCGGCGGCTGCACGCGGATGAGGCGGCCGGCATCGCACGCTCGGCCTGCGTGTCGCCGTGCGCGCTCGTGCTCGCCATACTCTACCTGGAGCGGCTCAAGCGCGGCAACCCCGACTACCTCGCCGCCGCTACGCCCTCCGACCTGTTTCTTGTTTCTTTGGTAACTACTAACTAAAAGAATAGCTAGTGATTAAATGCGTAGTGATTTACAATGTATGTCTTCAGGTCAAGAGTGAATAGGCTTCTACTATGTTAGTGCGCTTTACCATCGAAGACTGAAAGTGGGACCGTAGTCAAGCGCTAACTTATTTACGGTAAAAAAAAATAAAAAAGAAAGAAAGAAACACATGTATTTCGCCATGACCCACAGTAATCATAAATAATAAGCAATACCTATAGCCAAATGGACGAAATGCTCTGCATGTGCCATGGAATGGCTACGATTCACGGCTGCCGGTTTTTAGCGATATCCTATCGTGTCGCGCAGTTTACCACGCGGTAAATTAAATTAACTATCGTATCGTTAAGTGGTCTTAAATTTTCGATAATTGAGTATATGCTATAAAAAAGTTGTGACAATATTGTATGGTTTCGAGACTTAGGAAAGACCCAATTGCACTACTTTCGACCAGCATAAAACGCTGTCAGCAGTGAAAAATTTAGATGATTATGTCAACTGTGGTGTTACATGTATGTATGTCCTAAGTAAAACATTGTTTTGATTTGTCATCAGATGGTTAGTAATAAGTTCCTTCAAGATGACGGTGAAGATGACGAAGTAATATGCTCCGAGTGGGCGGCGTCAGGCGGCCTCGAGCTTGGCCATCTGAAAAAACTGGAAATAGAGTTCCTCAACGCTATTGTAAGTTATTGTTTGCTTCTTCAGCAATTGCTAAATAGAATTCAAATACTAACCTATCATTTATCACCATCATACATCGCACTGTAGATGATTAATAGCAAATGTTTATTTTAGGAATGGAATGTGTATGTGAGCGAAAAATCATTCGAATCGGGTCTGGAGTGGCTGGAGCGGGAGGTGGCGCTGAGACAGGCCCAGCTGCACGGATTCTTCACGTACTCTGATCTGGCGGCGGCGCGGCCCGCCGGCCTGCTGCCGCCACTGGCGCGCGCCTGCCTCGCCGCCACGGTCGCCTACCTCACCTCGCTCGCAGCACTCGCCGCGCTGCTCGCCTCCACGCTCCTTGCCTCGCACGCATGGCTCCACCTCGCCGCCCTCCCGCCCACGGACACCGACGTCGCGAGCCCACCGGCACCGTCGCCGCCCGCCTACCGCACTCCGCTCCCGCCCCTGACCTCCAACGACACCGCCGAAGCTGAACAGGACCTCCTCGCCGAGGACGCGGTCGCGAGGCTCGGCTGTTGCGAGGGCTGGACCCGATATCGGGACGGCTGCGTCGCCGAGGAGAGGCGCGGCTGGAATGACGGGCTGGTGTTGTACGACTGGAAGTCGTTTGAGCCATGGTGGTCGCGCACCTCCGTGCTCAACTGGCTGTACCAGAGCTCGTTGATCGGGCCGGTGCAGCGCTGGCTGGACGACAACGCAGCGCCGCGCCCCGAGCGCTGGCTGAGCGTCCTCGTCGCCTCTCTCGCCGACCGGTAGGACGCGCTCCACATACTGAAACTATGTTTCGATGTAACTCGATAAATAGGTACTTATTTATTACGTAGTCGAAGCTCAGGTTTAAAAATGTCGTAAATTACACAATTTAACAGTAGTAGCAGCTCCGCGGTCCGGGTGCAACCGCCTTCATTAACATGTTCGCTTACAGGCTAGCGTTCATCAGACGTAACAGATTCTTAAATTCCTTATATAGGACTCATACAACTGTGTGATGTCAGTGGACTGTCCGCGGTGTCCATCAGCACTATGAAGGCAGTACGTCCCGCCTACGAGCAGTGCATTTCGGCGATCACTGCGAGTCTATCGGGCACTCTGCGAGCACGTGGGGTGGACGCAGCCTTAGACAATATTTGTTTGACTGAAGTTTATTTATTGTACTCACTACTCTCCTTGTCCTATTTCTATAATTCAGTGTTAAAATAGATCTTTTTGCATTAATTTGATTTTATCAAATACATTT
>DWJZ01000490.1:0-31820 GCA_018249125.1 Asbolis capucinus
GAAATTTTGCTTAAAGATTTCATCCTGATGACAATGTATTTTTATGACAAGCATGACCTGATACTACGTTCAGGATTGGCTCCAGACAAGAGAACTCCTCAACGGTTAAATATACAGTTATGAAATTTTGTGTTTCTTATAATTAATTATTGTGTTTTTAAATATTATTAATAAACCTCGTTTACAACGCTGTTGCTTGCATTATTGGTTTTATGTGATGAACATTTAAAAAAGAAATAAGTTTTTATACCTACTAAAGTACCATACCTACTAGTTAAAACTAGGGTCCGGCCGCGGCTTCACCTGCGTGGCGTCATTGCTGATTAAAAGTAGCCTGTGTCACTTTTCAAACTATCTCCACATAAAAACACGTCAATCCGTGGCGCTCCCTTATGACGTCAAAGATGTACAAACACATACGTATACATGTATAATATTGGTATTTATATATCATATAGATTTAAATATGCGGATGATACAGAAACCAAGGAAATTTGCGAACTGTTTTTGTTGTAAAATATCCATTAATCCAATACGGGTTCGATACCACTTGGTGAACTAGTCTGGCATCGAAAATAATGTTGCACTATAGTTCACTCGTACCTTGTACTGTTCTGTAAGAAGATTTAGTGTTTCAATAAGATAATTGTACATATGTCTTAAACAGCCCACCGCGCCTCTTACCTATTCATAAGGAAACTAATTTTGGTATGTAAAAAAAAAAACGGATTCATCATTCCAAAAGTTAACATAAGTTTAAATTCATAAAAAATCATTCATTCATAACAAACGCTTAGCTGCCCAATTAAGGATTTACTTAATGAGTGGGAGGCATAAAAGTCACAAATAACACTCGTATATATAAATAAATAAATATCTTTGAACACACACACGGCCGTCTGACCTTAAACTAAGCGTTAGCTTGTACTACCGTGATCAGATAACTGATAAACATACATATATACTTTTAAATACATACTTAAATATATATTTCTGTTACACACCCAGACACACAGAACAACCATCCCTGCTCATCACAGAAGAATTTGACCTGTGTGGGAATCGAACCCACGACCTCCGGTGTAGTAGTCAGGTTCGCTAACCACTAGATCAAACGGCCTGTAATATGTATTTACTAGTCTCTATATAAATAACTAACGACAAACAATAGATACATTGAACGATAAAAAAATAAAAGTACTAATTAATAATGTCCCCAATTTCAATTGTGGTTTAACCTTCATACAATCAGAGCGCTGATGGTTTATCGTGTCAGGCGACCCGCATGCTGCCGCCGCTGGTCTTTGTGGATTGTTGGGAAGCATTTCTAGAACCACTCCATGTTCTACATTTACTGCCAGTGCTCTGTATGTCGTTTACATATTTGATGCTGTATTTCTTTTGGGGCCTTGTAGTTTACAGCGCACCATTTTAAATACTCACTGTGAATGTCTGTAATTATTTGGTTTTGTGTTGCTAACGTAATTTTGTTGCGAATTAAGAGTAATACTTTTTGACAGCTAAATTGTAAATGTCAGTGAATAGTGATTTAGGAGATATTTAAATAACTTTCTTCACAATGTTCGGGTATTTTTATAACAATAATACTTTTATTTCGGACGATAATCCATATAAAAACATTAGTAAGCAAATTCTTATTTTCTTTGTTAACCTTAACTAAAGTTAAACAATTTAATAAAAGAGTTGCTTACACAAAACTAGTAGCAAAACATCCATAAAACTTCATAGAAATAACAAGAACAATAACATAAGGTCTCACAAAAACTCTGCAACAGAGCACGTCACAAACAATCCTAGTCTACTTTTTTCTAACTTAGAAAGTGCTTGAGCAAAAACATAAATTTAACCAGTGAAACTGGTAATTAGTGTCGTCAGCTCGCTTTGTTCCTCAGTCACAATTAAACCTTGTGAGTGGCGCATCGCTCTCAATTATATTCCCGTCTACAATACGCCACCGTATTTCCTTCTCTCCACAGATTGTGTAGACTTAGGAGAATATTGTAATTGGCTTTAATTTTATGTTACATTTCAAATTTTAATACTTTTCTTTGTTTCCACATCTTCTAATTTATGACAAATGAAATTTCTGAATCTTTAGTTGAATAGATTACCAATTAGCTAATATTATACATATGCAGATGATGTTATTTTTACCATATTGATAGTATTGAAGGCATTACCCCCAGAACCTTCTCCATTAATTTTGCACCTGAATCATTTATATGCGTTCATTGTTGGAACATCATGAGATGGAACAACGTGGTGCAGAAACCATTAATGTTCTGATTTATTTACAGTTCAACGCAGTACAAAACAAGCAGGAGAGATTTACTTGAACTTGTCATATCGTCTTTTGCATCTTCCGCCTCTAAAACCACAATACTGCTAGGCATACGAGATTTCGTTCTTTTTTGGAAATATTCTTGTCTTGCAGTTTGAGGATATAATAGAACGGACATCGTATAATTTGCACGTTCGTAAAAGGAAACAGCGTGTTTACTACGATTCCTCTGCGGCACATGCTTTGTGAAGACGTAGTATTGCAGAAATCTAACTTCGTCTATAGGCCTGTTTGTTTGGTGGAGTATTTCACCGCAAAGCAATATCCTCTGTCTGGGCAGGCATGGAAAATAGATATCTCACAGTAGCCATATTTGATAGTGTGTTCAATCAATTATGAAATTCACCTTGAGGCTATACCAACACAGAGCAATGTCTACGATGGTGGGGTTTTTTTCTATCCGCCACCCCCGTCCATTGCTTAAATGTGTGAGCTAGATCTGATACAACATGTAACGAAATGATCGTTGTTTGTTCACATCGCTGCAACATCCGTATCATTAAAGGAATCAACGCAATTTGACTCAGGAGCAAGAGGAAGAAACTCTTACGTATACAGATTATTTCCAAGCTAAACTAGTATAGAATAAATCTGCATGTAACGGAAACACGGCAAGTAAAATATAGAGGTACACTCACTCACGACACTGCCATGATATCGGTCTAAAAACTGAGTAGACTTAATTAAGATTTCAAACGACGCCAATTTACCAGGAATTCCGTACGTGTTCGCAGACTTGAGATGCTATTAGAACAGGTCTTGATGCTAATAAGGTACGAGATGGGGACGTAGATTAATGTTATAGCGTTTTGGTTTTAATTGTGATTTTGATCTTAATAATGTCAGTTGTACAGTACATTACAGTTTACTGTTCTATGATAACATAAGGCAATAATACACCTGTACATCATGTCTGAAATATTAGTATATTTGATGTGGTACAGTAATTTATACATTCCCTCAGAGGTAGTCGATTTTAAATTCAAAAGGTACTTTGTTATAGATTAAGTTGGTTAGATATAACATTTTTGTTTTAAATGATTGATTGAAGGTGGCTTGGTTGGATTAGAAGATTAGCAAAATTATTATCATGTAAAAAATACGTATTAATTGTAAAATATTTAAGAAATTTGGCAAACATAGTTATTATGAATGGCCCGCTGGGAACAATGATGGCTTTTAGATTATATTTAATTACGATATTATTACTGTAATGATATTAAAAACAAATCATGAAATCAAGAATATGATTAAAGAAAAATATTACTACCTTTAGGTATTTATACTAATGAAACGCGAAACTTAATATAAAGATGACCCATTTCAATTCATGAAAATTGTATGCAATAGGCGTAACATTAGCATCAACACATTTGCTATAATTGCTAGGACGTGGACGTTGAATTCTGAATCAGATTTTGGTACGTGAGTGCATATCATCGTAATTACAATTGGAGCACGTGCTCGAACAAGTTTCCAAACTGGAATTCTGGATACATGAGGTTTTGCATAACGACATTTTAAGGACACAACTTGGCTAGTTCGATGATGGTGGCTCCAGGATTATGGACATTTGATGGCACTGATCAGAAGTTTGTAACTCAAGGTTTTATAGCCAAACTACTGCTTTTAGTAATATTCATATAAAGGAACAACAAATCTCTCTTTTTGTTCTCTTCTCTATATCTACATATATTGTGCCTATTTATTTTTCTTCTCTTACTTTAACAGTGCACACTGCATACAGAGTTTTCTGCTTACCTCTAAGGCAGACTGATAGAGTATGCTTTTAAGCATTTTTTCTTTTTTTTTAAAGAGTCAATAAAGTATAAACAATAGTATTAACAATATTTATGAAGAACTGCTTCATTTCGCTTCATTACCTATAGTCTAGGCTATAGATGGAATTTTTAAATAGACATATTTTTTATAAGCTAAGTAATTACAATGAAATAAAAATTTAATCTTAATGCACACTAAGCATCATACCAAGATGTGAACCATCCCCGTAACGTGTACAAAGGCATAGATAAATAGACAAAAAATCATCATTATTCATTATTGGAAAACCTCAGTAATAATATCTCCCAAATATCGTCCTTGTACATATGTACATGTAGTTACAAATTTGTCATATGTTTTGGGCTGCCAAGATAATGACGTATGTAGGTATATTGTTTTTAATCACTTTAATTTCATGACAAACGAACTACTATCAATTTTGTAAGATCAGGCAAATGTAATAACTACAAAATCAGTAATTCAATAAACTACTAAAACTTGTTTTAATACAGCCACTTATTTTGAATATTTTTAATCAGTAAGATGAGCTATCAAACGTTGTAATTGATGATGATAATAATATAAATGTATAACAAGTTGATGATAATAAAACTAACGCATGGCATTAGGATTATTTTAATAATGAGACAACTAGATATTTCTAGTCTACGGTCTCTTAAAGTTATGTTGTCAATAAAACTGAGCACGACACACGGGGAGTCTCCAGACATAAACATGAATGAAAATAGTCCTAAGACAACTTTGGTTTTTATGTCAACCGCCTGACACGTTAGCCGCTTAATGATGTCGGAGGAAATGTACGCATTTATAGTGAACGCAAACAGAAAAATAAAACACGAAGAGATGATAATAGTCATACTAATGATAAAGAATTTTGTTATGTTTAGTGAGCAGCTGATGTTCATAAACAAAACAAAATTATCACCATAATGTTGTTTAAAACGAAAAAATACAAGTCAACAATACAATTGTTACTAGCTAGGAATTCAAAGTACCCTTCACAACTTAAACTCCTTCCTACATGAACCTAATTTCGGTGTACGATGTATTTCAAACACACTGTTCTAAAATCACCGCTTGTTGAGGTGTTTATTTTAAAAGCGATTAAGAAGGACCGTGTTATTTATATAATTTGAGACGCAGACAGGCATAATTATTGGTAACAGCGTAAACGCGTATTTTACGAAGTCTCCTGCCCAGCTGAAATGTACATTGGAATATTCGAGCGACAGCTTTGTGGTCTTCCCTACACTCGTCGACTGGTAATAAACGCAGTTATTTCTACACCGACGGTTTCACAGGGTAAAGTGAAATAATTGGACACATTTACGCAAAGAATATTGAGCTGGTTGAAAACGCCACCCTAGTACTTTTAATGGATTATGGATATAGCTTTCAGACACCAAAGACTGAAAAGCCCTTGACTTTTATTTAAACTTTTATTTGTATCTTTATAAATAAGAAATCTACACAAACAGTTTTACAGCGACAGCTTACACTCGCTCTTAGAAGAGTAATTATTTATGTAAGTAGTGCCATAAACTTGATAATAAAATCTTCTCCTGTAAGAATGAAAGAGCTGGAGAGACTGCTTTACAAATCAAGTAAAATCATACAAAGAACACATCATAATATCCAACCACCAAACAGAACTATAAAAATAATGTACGTCACTTTACCTTCGCAGACGGTCTAAAAGCGACACTCAAAAGAAAAGACCGCATATAAAATAATGGCGTAATAAAGCTGGGAGAAGGAAATTTACAATCACTCTCCCACCGAATAAACTGCGAACATGTTAACAAGGTAACAAATGCTGAAATAAAATGTACAGGAGCACTTCCCATATTTATAGACGAAGAGATGGAAATTGGCGCCTGCGGCTATATTTTAGCTCTCCTTTAATTTATTGTGCACTTCATGCTGGGTAAGTAAATTGGTTGCAACGTTTAATTTTCATAATTGGCAATGGTCGATGGGACCGACAAATTGGATTGACTGATGGGTTATTTTGACTTATACAATAAAGCCAAGGTTAAGTAGGTACCTAAATTTAAAACTACAGGCAGACATTAAGCGTCCTAAGCCCCACCGGGTTTAGATCGAGTGTCGATCGTGATTGATTAAAAAATAAAAGCAACAGCGACATCTAGTTTCGAAATTTCATGAGTGTTCCGTGCTGCACTCTCGGTTATTGTCTCGGTTATATGTCTTGAGATTTCTACGAGTGGCAAAAAAAATTCCAACACCACAAGCCACAAACTCCTGCATTGATCCGCATTGAAGTGACATGATGAAGTATGCTCTAGGCCTTTTCAAAGACCAATATTCAAACCGTTAGTATGAAAAAAATAATTACTATGTTTACAGTACGACAATAGCAGCTATCAGGCCAATAATATATTTGACCAATTAAAAACTCTAGATTTTGTCAATAAGCAATACCACCCAGAGGCGCTACATATCAACATTCACTTACATAATTTATGTCCTACAGACGCAGACAGAAAGACAAGTGACAAAATAATGAAATAAACAATCGCCAAGTCTTTGATATCGTGACATGAATGACAAAACACTCCACAAATGCTTTTGTGGTTCGAGTCTAGTAACATGCGGTACAATAAGAAAATGTAGAATGAATGTAACGCGATGTGGCTGAGGACGTACGGATACGTGCTTCAATTTTAGAAATAAACAATGATTTTAGAAACGCATCAGATTTTGATCAACACTACTGCGGCTATTACTAATTAAATTATGTTCAATAACAGCTGATAACTTTAATTTCGTTCATGAAAACACTAGGTAAATAATTACAAACATAATTTATTTATTTATTTAAGGTTTATCAACAGTTTTGTCATGGAATAATACAAAATATCCTTAAATTCTATCCCCTAGAAATTTAAAACGTTTTTTTTATTATTTTTTAATCCGATTTACTATCGAATCTTTTAGTTACAGAAACTACATATATCAGAGTAAGAAGTACCCTTACTGTTCACTTCATTTCGTGTCATCATCATCTTACCCTTTCCTCAATTTTATATGGTTTCGGCACAATATGTTTCTTTCTTATTTCGAATTTTGTATTAAATTTCCATACAATATGTTTGACATCCAGAATAAATAAGTTTGAGTTGCATCACATTATTTGAGTCAAAATTTCAAAATAAATTCAATTTACGGAAAAATGCCTTTTGAGTTTTAATTAAGCATTAAATCCTAGAAATATCTAGGCTAGGTTAAGCAAATCAAATGCGGTCTAATATATTAAAAGTACATTTTTAAAAACCAGGCTTTTTATAAATGTGGAGACTTTACTAAATTTAGCATACTTTACCACGCTGTTTCAAAGGACAGAAGGAGTTGAAGAGTTAAAAGATACGGCTTATAGGAACTGAATATTATATCATCTGTAGACATATAATTTTTATAAATATGACAACATCCAAGGATCCATAAAGAGATATGAATCATTACTTTGGTTGAATTCGGTACCAATACACTACATTATACTGCTCGATATTTATTTCTGAACTTAGTATTTAATACAATTTTTAATAAATATTTTTGATTCTCCTTATAATAAAGTATCACACATTTTTGATATGACTAACGAGCTAACCAATTCATTCTCCTTACTAACAAATTTCAAATCAACATCGTTGAGCCTTTAAATATTCGTCACAGCCTATTTATATACCGATATAACGCTTTTTACTGAAAGCAATTAAAATAACCATTTAGTTTTTGCATAAATCCTTTTTAAGTCAAAAAGTATTGACGGCAAAATAATCCAGCGCATTTAAAAACCGAACGTGAAGTACGTTTCCACTTCCACTGTTTTTATTGCCCAGAGAAATACCAACACGGGAACGAGAAAAAAGTATGTTTTTGGAGTTGCGTAGAAAATTCGGAACCTTTATAGTTTTACCGTGTGTGTCTGTTCGTCCAATCGTTTCGAAAGTTTTAGTACTATGAATCTGTAATTTGGCATTAATGTATATATTTATCACGGTAAAAAACGTAATAAAGTACATAAAATATTGAAAAAATACTTTTAGGGAGTTACCTTACTGGAAATAAGGGAATGTACTTTTTCGTCAATCCCACAGTATAATGCATCATTGTATAGGTCTTTGGAACTCATCACGGATCTAGCAAGACCGATATCTGATTTAGGGATCTGTTTTTGAAATATCAAATAAAGTAATTATTTCCATTAGTGCCCCCAGACTAAAAAATTGGTTTTAGAAATTCGAAAAACATTATAATAATAGCTTAGATGGTGAATTTAGAAGGAAAATTATTTTGAATGGATCAAAAGGATGAGTTTTTTTTTATTATTACCTTAATTACAGAACCCTAAATTGCTCGTGGCCTGACACGCACTTAGCTGTTTTTTTGTTCGTCAGTTCGTCGCCCGATTTGAATTGCGACATCAACCACATCGCCTGTTAAAAATGTTACAGATTTTCAACGCACGTACGTTCACTAAATATCGTGATAGCGGTCGTGATTTTGACATCGATAAAAAGTGAGATTTGTGACAATGGTAGCGTGTTTGTATTGAGGCGCGAAAGAGAGGGAAATAGAAAATTTCATACGTGCAACTGAGATAGTCAAACTTTGGATATTCATATAGAATTTGGACAACCAACTTTTATTAGTATCGGCTTGGAGGTTTTGAAAATGTAAGTATTAAAAATATGATAAAGCTTAAACACTCATATTATTATGTCTGTATTAAGATTAATTATGGCTTTCTGGAATTTTACCTAAGGCTCCTCTCTTCCTATGTACGGTTACTATTAACAAGACTAAATAATTTATTTCGCTTCAAATTTATAATATGTCCATACAAAGCTACAAAAGCATTAACAAATACTCATTCACGAGCTAGGAGCGTTAGATTTTTGCGAAAATTAGGTAAAATTAGATATAATTATGTGTGCACAACTTTCTTTTAGATAAAGTTATCTAAATTCGAGTGTCTGTCTTCGCTTTCCTTCGTTAAAAGCAAGAGTAGTTAATATTCCGTCTAATTAATGATATCTCCTAATTGATGTATCTTTTTATTTGTTACTAATCTTATGAATTAATCCAAGCTTAGCCACACAAACAAGCCCAGTAAAGCTGATCAGCCGTTCCTGAGATTAGCTATGATATTTTTTAATAAAAAAGACAAACAGACGAACATAAAAATGGATAGTAATAATGATTATTTCGTATTTTAAAAACGCTCATTAATAGTTTCGCCGCAATATCGTTTATATACAGACAGCGATCTGTTACAGATTTGCCATTCACATCAGCATGTTGTTGTGTATGCTTCATAAATTAACATTGTCCTTCTTGAAAAACACCGTAACCATTTTCAAAATAGATTATTATTATACACGATTAAACTAACGTCGAAGTTGATGTCGAAAACAATAAATCCAGCGTCAGAAAAACAGTGAATGCTCCTTACCAAAAACGCAAAATTACCTCTGAATTTAAATGATAAGACGTAACGTAGCAGTTAGCAACAAAGTAACGATCGAAACCTTTAACAAAACGGCTTCCAGATCGAGAAACGTCCATCAACTCCAACCATCAAACGTTAAGCGCAACTTTTTCCTAAAGTATCGCGCCTCGTAAATCTTGGAAGTTTTTCCCGCGGTGACTCGGATTGAGGAAAGCTGGCACCGTTTGAATAAGGATGCTGCACCTGATACAGAGTAAGAAACGACAGAGCTTCTGTTTTCAGTAAGAAGGATGCTTTTAAACAAGAAAGAATGTAAACTGCGGAATATAAAAGATATTCTCAAGGTAGCATTTAAATATTTAAATAATAGTGCTGCTGTATTTCTTAAATTATATTCTATTGTAAAGTTTAAGGTAACAACATTTTATAGTAAAAAAGCAGTCAGTCAAAATCAATTACTTCAGGAACATATTTTCAATACACTTATGACTGTAATTTTTTTTGGAATCGACCGTCGTTTCGGAATCTGGTACTTACCATATTAAAGAGGAGAAGAAACAGTGAAGGAAACTCCTTCAAGTTCAACGGTGTAAGCGTGAAAGACTAACTGAGAAAGAGACAGACGGGACACAGACTTGTTATAGATTATATTAGTAAGGATTAGTTACTTAGCCTTATCTGTATTGGTGTATCGTAAAATGAAAAACATCTTTCCTTTCTTTAATTAAGAACAGAACATTTTTCAAACAACACAATTCAAATAAAAAAGAAAGTTCTATCAAACAATTAAAACTTCATAAAGCTGAATTCTGAGAATGTCGAAACAGCCGGAGCTAGAGTTACCTCAGTGATTTGAATTAGAAAAGTACCGTCAGAATTTTTGAAAAACAAAATTTGAATAGCGCATTCGGTTTTAAAAGTTACTAGCAAATACATAAAAGCAAGAACTAAAACGGGTCAAGCAGATTTAAAAGCAGGCCTACGGTAATCAAGAGCTGGGAACATTCGTTCGTTAGTCTTCAACAGGTCATCAATCGTGGGGAGTTCGGATGAATCCGATTTTTGTTTCCCAAAAAAAATATCTTTGTTCTTACCATCGTGACAATTACCGTGCCATTTGTCACCGGTCGCCTATCCTGGGCCTGATTGATCACGATTGATTGATTAGTTCTTTTGTTTGCCTTCTTTGCGATCTTTGGCAGGACGAGGTCTGTTAGAAGCACCAGATGTTTTTTTCCAATCTAGTTTTTGATAACATATGCATATATATTTAAAGTTCTATATAAAAGGAATATGAAATTTGGTGGCAAGAATTTAATTCGTTTATTTTTGTTTACTGCAGTTCCGTGAAATATGTTTATTATTATTTTTGATTTTTTAATAGTTGTTAAAATTTAAGAAGTTATGTAAAAATACTAACTCATTACTGGAGATTGATACAAAAACGATTTTTTTTTCTGTTACAACGAATAAAACAACTGAAAATGATTATGGTGAAATTTAAACGCCTAGAAATATTGGTATAAATTAGGTTATTTCGAAAACAATAAAACAGAAATATATGGAAACTTATGCAGCGAGAATAATATATTACAATATCTTGAACCCAATAAGCTCGGAATCCCCTCAGAATCTTCTTTAGATGAAACCGACGATAGCGTGGTTTTGCTAACTGAAAACAAAGTTTGTAATTACTTCTAGGGGAAGTAAAGTTATTCACGTACCAAAGTTGAATTTCATTCCACGATGATGATAAATTGAATTGATTTCCAGTCTTCATACTAATGTACACCTACCGAATGAAATGAGATACTTCAATAAAGGAGCATGACTTAATGATCCATTATAGATACCTATTTGATGGATAGCCGAGACATTGGCAAGAAAAATTCGATATAACTTTTTTCATGCAAATGACCTCGACTTAATGACTTCTTTACTTTAAGAATATTGCGTTTTTGCATACGTATGATATAATTTATAACACTTCCTGATGCTAATTTCTTTTTGATTGCAGTTAACGAACGTGCCAATTTTTTAAACATTACTTCACGAGCGACCATGTCATTGTAATAATCTCTGACAACTCAATCAACATAACTTATTACCATAATGGCTTCAGTCATACCAACTTTGATGTTATGATATTAAATATACTGGCTCGGAAACCTCGTCCTGCAATTGTATGATTTAAATTATACTTGAATTTAACAAAACAACCCCTGCCATCTTATTCATGTAAGTAGAACTAAGTACCAAAAGTATAGATGTCTTTTTAAATCACCTACAGAAAATATGTCACGAGCAGTGATATAGTGAATAGTGAAAATTTAAATTAAAATAAATGTGTTAGCGACAGTGTTTGAAAATTGAAATTTTAAGTTCATTTTACGAGTCCATTTTTAACTCACGATTCCCTAAAGATAACCTTTTTGCAATCGTAAACAGTTAAAACGAATTCACAACAAAGCCCTTATATACCGCCAAATCCAGTGATAGGATCTCCAAGCGGAGGTTAATTTAAATCCTCGCGTTTGTTAACATTAGTCTCGTGTCACATTAGTCAGGTTTTAGCTTTGGGAGAGGCCTTTGCCCAAAAATCCTCACTAAAACAAAAACATCAAAAGTCTGTTGCGTTTTCACTTCAAAACTACTAACCGATTTTTGACCGAAAATCGGTACAGAGATACAATAAAACTTGGGAAATAATTTGCTTTTCACAGCGTAAAAAAGCCTCAAAGGGGTTGAAACAGGAGATGAAAGTTTCTAGTAATATTACTAACCTATAGGGACTTGATATATAGCCAGCGGTAGGCCGCAAGGTTGGGGCGCTACGTGTCTCAAAATATACCGAACATTCCATATAACGAAATAAAACAAGTTCCAGCCGCTTTCTTTTGGGTAACTACTAGAGAATAAGCAATCCTTGTATGAATGTTCTTCTTGAAAACAAGACTGATCACTTTATAGTAAAAGATCACCGCTGCCCATGGACATCAGGCTGCGATGTCAATAACGCGTTGCCTACCGAAGGAACAGATAGACGCGAACGAGCAGTGATGACAAAAAAATAATGAAAGTGATTGCTAGAAACATTAACTTCACAGAAATATAATTGTACGGCTAATAATAGTAGTAACTTAATAATAATATTGATATTATAACCTTTCCGTGAAGCTCTACCAAACAGCTGACTTCTCTCTTCTCTTACGATATCCTGGCCTGCCAGCATGAAATTTAGGTAGGTGTTTTAGGCAGCCTCTATTCGGAATGAAAGTAATTAATTTGGATCATGTCAACATGAATGTACTCGTATATAGACAAATATTAAAATGATTCAAATAAACAAATATATTAAAAATTACATACAAAATAATTCTAGGGACCAAATTTCAGGGATCGTGAAAAAGAAAATTGCCAAGGTACAGATTACTTTTTACATCTTTTCCAACTTGTATATTTCATATCTCTAAATAACTCGTCGACAGTCGTACAAGCGGTTGTGAGTAATTGGATTTGGACGTCCCAGTTGACAGTTCATTTCGTTGTTTCATCCCCTCAATATATTTCTTTAAGATTATGAAAGATATTGTCCCCTAAGACATTCCTCGACTAATTTGGATGAGGGCCAATTACAGAAAGGACTGTTTTTCGCTCCCACTTAACAAAGTTCACAGCAACGCAATTTTGGAGGTAGATTTATGGCGTAATTTGCTAAAAGGGGACAAGCTTTGACAAAGTTAGACAAATCATGGAGAAACAAATTAACTCGCAAGTTTTAGCTCGTGTTGTGACAGCAAGTATAATCTAAACTCGAATATAATAAATATGCTCTTAACTACATTACTTTCAATAGTAGAAAATAAAAATGTATATAACGGAGATCTGAGTAATATTTTCTAGTCAGGATTTATTATTTATATTCCTTTTGTAGGCACACACCTATTATGTCACAAAGAAAACATTATAACGAGTATTATAATTTTAGTGTTTACAAAAAAAAGATTTTACAATAAAACGTGTATAATAGCAAGCAAATCAAAAACATAAATAAAGAATTCCAAGAGCAAATAATAAATGAGATGTACTCGTACTTTATATATTTACTACAACTGTTTAGGTAAACGTAACACTACACGAAAACTTCGATACGAAAATCCTGAACGAAGCACGTCGATACGTTAAGTTGATACAAATACGGGATATTTTAAAGGTTCTCCACTGTTGCGCCGTATAGGAATTCCTTTTAGCCTTTTAGAAAACTCGAATGTACCTATTTTGCTATTCGAGTAGCCGGTAGTTGGCTTTTCACATAAAGCTTATGCAGTATACTGTGTATTTCTGTATCCATTAGAGAACGGAATCTATTGTGTGGAAGTGAGTATATGATAGTAGTAGAACTGTTATATGAGGCAATTTATATACAAAGAGGACACGTAGTTAGTGGTTAACGTAAGTGGTCAGTCTTTTAATGATATAAGCATTCCAATAAGCAGATGGGTCTGATGGTGAGTAATTACCGGTGCTCATGGACATAAGCAACAATACCAATCAGGAAAGTAGTGAAAGACTTGTGTGTGTGAAGAAGACAAAGAAAGAAAAGAAGTAATCGGGGTCAACCATTATTGAATAATGTCATTATTCTTACTAACATCAGATATACCAATAACATATCGCTTCAAGACGGCCGACAGAAGAAATATGGCAAGAAAGATGACTAAGGCCAGAGTGAAAGACGAGAGAAGGAAAGAAAGGAAAAGGAGTAAGAAGAAGACCCCGGTTCTGAAGACCCAGCCCTTGTAGCTACCAGCTTAATAATATAATAAATACCATTATATTATTCAAAGTTCATAATAGTTCATCAACGTCGTCGTTATTAACTTTAAAGAATTTGATTTTGATAGAAAAATGCACAACGAGAAGCTTATGTATAAACAATATTTTACACTATTAAAAATCATCGTGTAAACTAGTCCAGCACATTGTCTTAAACAATTGAGACATTTCACTACAACCAAAACTATTACAGTTCAATATAAATGACAATCGGAAATCAATGTATAATAATAAATTAGCAGATAAACCTTGCGAGACAAATGATGAGGTAATTATTAACAAGATGGAGTTGGCTCCAAGTAACTTGTCAAGGAGGCAAAAAGCAACGACAGCCGAACAACGGGGTTTTTGCTCCAACGATGATACAGCAACAAAAACAGTGGCACCGATACGATACATGTAACACAGTATAATTCTTGTCACCCACAAAAAACAACTCCGCACTTCTTCAGTCTAAGTGATTTTCATTGTATTTAATCGTCGAGTTTCAAACTTTTTCTTTAGAACTTAATTGTTTTGTCGCTTTCCTTCGCTTACGAAAGTTTTGATATCTCCATGACAGTATCTTTATTGTAAAATCTTTCATTTTCGTTTTCAATGTTGGGAGCGAATAAAATGAATTTATTTTGTTATTTATTATGTTCTGCACCATATTCCATTGAATTGTTTTCGGTATTTATGTCAGAACGGCTTTCGACCTGTCTGCCGGGGAAGTGTTGAATCAAAGTGCAGCTTTAAATTGTTTTACTCAGACGATGATATATTGATTGAATCCGTGCTATGGTTGCAGTCATATTATGTAATTGATGAACTTGTCAATAATTTACTACGACAATAGTAGGAAATATAATCATTTTAAAATGATATACCTAGTGTCTTCAATACCTAACTATAATGAGATTGATTTGAGCGTGTTAATGATGTGAACGTTAATAAAATATAAAGTTACATCGATCGAAACATTACAAATTTCTAAAAAGAAATTCCAAATTTTCAATGTAACTCCATGATTTTCATTGATTATTCTGAATAAATGGACTTCCGATAAGTAACATAAGCCTGCGGTTCCATCAATAACGCGACAAAAGATTTATTGGTGAACAAATAGAGAGAAGAAAAAACAAATCGCTCCTGTCAATACATTATCGATGTCGAATACATCAACACGTATGTAACGGATAGCTGTATGAATACATTGGTAACGAGCTATTGCTTTTCTATTGGAGCTGACAGTTTATCGATATCACTAATATATTCACATTTAGTAATCACTATTGGCCGAGCTAGGATTGTCTCCTCTGAGTTGAAGAGACTTACAACTCGACCACACTTCACGAATGCGGATTGTTAGTAAGTTGCCAGTTTAAAAAAAAATACCTACCCGAAAGTTTCCGCCGTGCCTTAGTAATTGGTATCTAGCGATAAGCGGGACCGACGTGCTTAGATCACTTTAATCTCTTTCAAATCTCTCTTTAGACAAATCATTGAGTAGCTTGGGTTACATTTTTCTAGTTTAAAATATTTGAAATATCAACGGGCGAATGATGCTAAGTGACTGTCATTTATTCACGCCACATTATGAACGTCATCGATTCGTTAATACCTAATTTATGATATCAGATAACTGAACACTAAACTAAAAATCACTACACTAAAATAAAAATCATAATTCATTGACCGTTATTGTGAACCAGACGTCAGAAGAACGCAAATCAGATATTTAAATAATCTGGAAAGACGTTAACTATAAAATAAAAAGAAGAAACTAGATCGTCGCGACCTATTTTATTAATCCAGGGAAGTGAAAAAAGTTGACACGGAAATAAGCCAATCAGAACCAATAACAGGGAGCGGGGAATTAATAATGGATGACGGGGCATACGACCTGATGCTTTGAAGTATTATTCCGACTTCAAAAACAAATATTTTAATAAGTTTATTGACATGAGTATCTTTTGATTGCTTAAATACAGCTTTGGATAACATTTCTTTATCCAACTTAGTATAATTATTTATGGCAACATAATTATAGAACCTTAAGTTCTTTTATTGTATAAGATTCTTTAATTTAATTAGAATTTTTATTGGAATTCAATGCTCGCCAAAGACGAAGCCTCTTTCCGTATTATTGAGGAGGCCTATGGGACTCGTCCACTATGTTCGAGTTTGGTTCTATCCACTATCGCAAGATCCACAGCTTCCGATGTAGCTTAACATGATCACTCAGGATAGCCACCGACCATCATCAAGTCCGGGCATTAATATGTTACGATAAGTTAATTTTTTCAAGAACTTTTGCTTCAATACCTAAATTCAAACCTGGTACAGACGCCTCATACAGGTACTTCGACAAGAACGTTGATCGCCCGATTCAAATAAGAGTTGACGACAAAGTTGAACATGTTCGGCTTGACAGATGTCGGAGAGATGAAATATCATGTCGAGTCGAAGGAATTTGGACGGAGAAATACGCAGCTTTCGATTCTGAGAATTTTGAAAGGCATTGATTTCTTGTTGTTAATAATGTTATGGTTAATTGAATTACAAGATGCATTCTTTGTTCTCCTCGCAATTTATATCGAAACACTTCTAGTTGAAACAATATTGAACAATACCTAGGCACCGAATCAAAATGATTGTTAATCATACAAGTCAAACTTATATGTCAAAAATTCTAAACGAGTCGTGGCTAAGCTAATCTATGCGTATTACTACATAGTTACTTAAATTGATAAAAAGCGTTTTAATTCAACATAACAGTAGTCAAAATCCCAACATAATAACGAATGGTCATGAATGAAGACCAAAGAAAATGTTATACAATGAGTAATAAGATTTTTACTATACTGAGATAGCTGGCTGAGCTCGAACACATGTACCAACAGAAATTATAGATTCTACATTCGATAACAATGAAGTATTTCCGTCGATATGGATGTAATGAGTTTTCTGTGGTATGATACGAAAACAAATAATGGAAGCGCGGCTGGAGTAAAACACACATCAATTTATTAAACCAAGAAACGTGTAGCAAGTTACTTGACCACCCAAGATGAACAATGTTTTAGAGATTTCGGTATCATAAAATCACGCTTTTTATCGCGGCTGAGTTTATCCAGCCGTAAGAGAATCAGAGAGAGATTTAACGCCCACTCAAGTCGCACTATCAAATGGTTTTAGTGCAGCAATAATCATATAATAATTCTTTATTCGTTCGGAAATTGCACCAACATTTATGACTTCCTTGACGTAGTTTATTAGAACCCTATTGATAGTGTAGTTCAATTCTTGAGATCAATTTTATTTGGCAAACCTTATAATAACATTCACAAACAATTTTTAAATTTTACACAAAACATTTTACTGATGACGACGGTATACCTTAAACAAAAATACGTAGCTTCTAATGAAGTTAAACCTATAATAGTGAATGACAATTCCTATTCATAATTTTCGCGACGACTCCAGCATTCGGTTGTAAATGTACAACTTGAAATGTTTATTTAATTTATACAAATAATTCTCTCTGAATTATGGACGTGGGCAGGAAGACGGTGTTAGATCAGATATTTATTGTGAAACTGCTCGTCTATTTACAAATAATTTATTGTTGTTACAACGTCGGGCTACAAGTTTGTGGAAACGGCGCTCTTAAATGACGACTTGAATAATTGTTTTGACGGGAGCACCTAAATATCTTGTATTATGCGGTGCATGTTATGTACGCGAATGCTGCTTTCTGCAACTGTGTTATTTCAATGTTAGATATGGAATTTAATGGCTCCAGCTGAATGGAAGAACAGCCTGACAAAGATAATTTAGGTTTTTAAACGACGTCAGAGTTGAATCAATGAACTGTTAATTTTTATGTCCATTTTTAATACATGTTTTAATTATATATTTATGTAAAAACCTTAACAGATGTTTTACTAAGGATGGAATTGCCATGCTGAAGGAGAGAATTATCTGCAGGCGGTAACAATAAAATAATGCATCCTAGTGACTTATTATTTAAGTGTTTATATTATTAAAGAGTAACATTAACAGATGGAAAAATATCTATAAATTTCAGTTGTATCAAGACATGGAGCCCATGATAAAATGGTTTAATATCTATTTTTTCCTTTTTTGTCCAGTATACAGATGTAATGAAATCCGTTATCAAAACGATACCTCTATGAAACTCACTTATATTATAAATAAACACTAGGTATGTAACAAAACACAACGGACCACACATTTACGCAACATTAAATTAAAAATCGATTTTTACCACCAATATTACAAGAATACCCACATTGATCGTAGTTATTGACATAGACAGGTCAAGACGCAGTCTAGTAGTGTTCAGACGGTTCACTTCATTCTCAAGTGTTGATTCAGCATGTGCTCGAGCCGTCAGTTATATCGGAGTGAATTTTATGTTGCAGATATTTTACTAACCTACTAAATTACTGATCTTTGAAATTTTTTTTTGAATATATAGCGTTGTTGATTATTAATTTTACGATAAACGTACATCGTTTGATTTTACCATTATTCGAAAAAATGTTGGCGATGAAATCATTAAGACTTCGTTCATGTTTCTCCTGTTCGCAAAACTAAGTTAATATCTTATTCCAGAAATTAATCGTAGCTTCCTATTAGAAGCTTCAAAATTGAAATTACACAGACAATCAAGTTTCCTTTGTTAAACTTCCATTTCAATAACACCTTGGCAACAAACATAACATACTATGGTTTTGTACTAATTAGGTAACACTATGAGATCTCAATTCAATTGATTAGAAGCTGCCAATTGCACAGTCAGTTCCACCTATTGATTTCGTTATACCGTGTCTTCTAAATCGAGACCTATTGAATCGGAATACGAGTCAAAACCGCATGTCCAACACGAGTCGTCGTTATTATTGGACGTACATGTTGATAGAACGAGAACATCGACAGAATCGTAACAAATATTGTGTTGCCCAATTAGACAAATGAAATTGAATGTGGTGTTTATTCGATAACACTTAAAATGGACCCTGACGCTGCTCCATCAAACATTGTACAACGCTGTGACCTGGATAATTAATGCAATGACCGTGAGATTCCGCGAGAATCATGTTACATTTTCGTTCAGCGGAAAAATGTGAACTATTTCTCATGAAGTAATCGAGAGTATGGAATCATTCCTAGGAATATGCTACGCTTAAAACCTGTTTTGTATATCTGTTAATATGTATCCAATCTTAACAATAACACAGTTAACAAAGAAGAATCGGGCACGAACGCCGCTGTTATGACATCTGTCGACACTGCAAATATTTTGACAATGCATTATATTAACAGTATGTGGATATCGGGAAAAAGCTTTATTTTTCCATGTCTGGGTTGAGCTGACTGCGAACACGATGCAGCTTGAAATATTGGACCCACCAATATTTTGACAAGCATTTAAACAAACCACAAATCGAACTATTCGAATATGGAGTAATAATTCCAAATTGAGGGGTCAGACTTACGTTGCCTATCAAATTTATATAGTCATTACCAATTTCGAAGCTCATTACCTGTTCGCTTTTATGGGACCGCACCAATCTATAACGGCCGGTCACTGCCCACTCGACAAAAAAAATAACAAAACTCAACAGCTGGTGTAGAACGAGCTTAATAATAAAGTAGAAATTTGGACGGACATTACCCATTATCTTAATTTTGATACGGTTACAAAAGCGTTGCCTCGTGCGACATATGTGTCGAGGGAGCGCATAACAACGGTCACGAAGGATTATAAGATAACATTATCACCTACTGTAAGTGGGTTTATTGATGTTTTCACGGGCTATCGAATTACTTTTTACAGGGGATCAAAATCAATGGCAACGTACTTAACGACAGCCAACTTCTTTATGGTATTCGATCATATTTAAGTCGATGTATCAAGTTGTACCTGACTGTCAGCGCGCAACAACCACTTAAGATGAATCGTGGCGCATCTCACCACGAATACCTTGTGACCGAAGATACCTCAGCGACGTTATATCGTAAATCGAAGCTTGCGACACCGAAACCTTAGCTGACAGTCATCAGTAGCCATCTATTATCCCCTATCTCGCTCTCACATCGCGACAAGCGATGCCCACTGGCGTAGAGGATACGGTGACCGAAAAAAAGGTATTAAGACGAACTTCGTTAGCGGTGTCGATACTCAAAGCGAAAACTGGATAATCATCTGTATTTCTAAGAAGTGACAACCCTTGGAAGTCCTGAGCCGTTGAGAATTTTTGTTTTCAATGTAATAAATATATATTTAAATTGTTCACACTTCGTGAACTCGGGGGTTTGAGAATGAATTGTCAAGTTCGGCTCCTGACCGAAGCTCTGGACAGTTTATCAGATAGCGTCGATTGGTGAGTTATATCTTATTCGATATGCAGGAATGTAGGAGACACGGAGGATTGGCTGCCAATGAGCCGTGCTAAGATGAAAGCGACATAATAAATGGAGGAATATGTTATTTAAAGTTTTGTTTCTTTATCGTAAATCGATTATAAACTCTTCGCAGTTTAACGATCCAATCCAATGCGTTTGATAAAGACATTAATAGGCCAGTTTGTAGATGAGTAATCGAGTTTTAAAGTTTGCCGCAGGAATATTTCTAAAACCTTCCAAGAACAAATTGATTCCAAGACCCTCGCCGATCGCGTAGGCTTGTTAAGTTACTGCGAGTCTATAAATTGAAACATCTCACAAATTTATTGGCATGTCAGTATTGTTATCACCTTTTTTTTGTTGGTTTTGAGTTCTCAGGTAAAGATTTCAAAGGCCACGGCATATGGTGCCTTATGTTGAGTTCCATAGAAAAAAATGATTGATAAATCTTAAGGATAACTTTGTACAGGACTACCTCAATGACGTTTTTAATTTGTAAGAATATTAAAACAGTATTCAAAGATGATCTGTACGGCAAAATTTCTCTTAGTTAAATTACAAAGGAAGAAAGAAAGAAAAAATATTTATTTCACCGCAATAACATTATTGCATTTAAATTATAGTAAAACGATGGTTTTTGTGTAATTTAAAATAAAAAAAAATGGCGTGGAAGGTCGCACTCAGCCGGATCCGCCGCTGTTCCGTCCAACCTACAGCGTCGGGCGGAGAGAAATTAGTATCGGACGGATATTAATTACTTTATTATTAATACTAGAAGTTAAAAACATTTATACTAAATATATTATAAAGCAGAAAGATTTGATTGTTTGTTTGAGGAGAAAAGGCTTCGAGACTAGTGGGCTGATTTAAAAATTATTTTATTCGGATTTTTCATTATGAACATTAGCAATAAAATATATTCAACAACGTTAGATATGTAGGGAAACTTCGATAGTGTCACCCAACGTTGAATATTCAATAAGCTAGCGCTTGACTACGAAACCACCTGACGGTAAGTGGCGATGTAGTCTTTGATGGTAAAGCGCAATGGTAACTTAATAAGAGCCTATTCACTCTTGACTTGCAGACGTTTATGTTATAATCAAACGGGTATACCGACGTGGGCCACTTATTCCATTCCTTCGCGGTAAAAATGATAAGAACGATGCGTAAATTATTTAATAAAAATGATGTACTACGATTTTACAGAGGACATCAATATCTACAATACCATGTAGCTTAGTGATACAGTTATGTTACAGTAACTACTTTTTTCTGGTAACAGCTTCTGAAAGCTACTAGAACCTAATTGTAAAACAAAATAAGTGAAACTCGCCTAAAATATGTATTCAAAATAGTTAAGTATATAAAAGGTAAATAAAGATATCATAGCAGAAAAGAGTATTTTATTTTCCATAAAATAGGAGACAATAGATAATTTAAGGGCAAAATTGTTGGTTCAGAGCTGAGCCTCGTCGGGTATAACTTTAGCGGTTTTATTGCCATTGTTAACTTTTATGATACTGAGTGACCAGCGTCGGCCTCTTATATCTCCGCAATCATCGTGTTGGAAGGTTTTAATGCCGTTCATGAACAGCTGTAAGTACCAATTAATGTTTCAGTCCAAACAGCAAAGTCTGAGACACAAAGCAATATCATACCATTGAAAGTACCAGAAGGAAATAAATTCAAGCATATTAAAACTGAGGAAGAAATGAGTAACAAAGATGAAAGAAACGTTCACAGAAACAGACTTGCAGAGTACAGAGTTCTATATTCTGGACACGTTAAACAAAGGAAACTATATCTAAATTTAAATCTAATCTAATTAAAATAACAATCGTAACACGTTATGCTTGTAATGATAGTAAATTGGAATAACGACACAAAAATCACTCTAATAAGGTAGGTTCTAGAATGAACAAGACGTTCAAAATGTCTTGTTCAGAGCTACTATAAATAAAAGAATTCGTCTTGCTTGTATGACTTTAACCTGGATTTAGCACGGATTTATCCTCATGGCTGGAGAGGCTTATAGTATACTCCACCACCCTACACCAATGGTCAAGGGGCACTGGCCAACCTAAGCGTCGGTGTTTTTTATGCCGTCGAAGGCCTCCAAAGGCACAATGATTGCCAACTAACGAAAATAATCAGAACCGACAGCTTTACGTGCCCTCCGAAGTACAAAAGCTCATATTTTTTGCTACCAGCGGTTACAATCCTGCCATCAACCGTGCCCGCTGTTGCGTAACTCTGATCATTTAGTATTGACGCAAGACGCTATGAGCACTTCCTATATGGTAGTACCACAGTATAAACTTTAAGAGCCGTACTTACAAATAGTATACTAGACGAAACTAATAAAATAAATAGTTATATAACAATAAATAGATACCAGTAACCTCGAGGCGAATGTCTGTATGACTTCCTTCATTGTGGCGGTTTAATTCTTCCTCGTCCCGTTGTATTTGCGCAACTCTGTCAATAGACGTGTTGTTTTACGAGGAATTAGGAAGCTTATCAGCACTCATTCCTAACAGAAAAAGGTCGTAACTATAACATATTATTTGTAGTGGGGATTTGTACAAAATATGGTCATAGTAAAGAAATAGTTTCTGTTGATTACATAAAAAAGGTCGTAATGACAATTAATGACTTTATAATGAGAATTCGATAACGTAATTTAATTTTTTTGTCAAAATAAATTAATATTCTAAAAACCCTTTACATATAAACTGCAAAAGCATGTGAGTAGTATAAATACATAAATCATCATTCCGCATTTTCATTTCGATGTCGCGCTTGACCTCGTCCTTTATATCGTTCGTACCGCGAAAGCGTTGGATAAGTTGAACGCGTCGGTATTCCCGTTTGATTATAACGTAACAATCTTCATGTCAAGAATGAATAGATTTTTACTAAATTAGTGCACTTTACCATCAGAGACTACGTCATCATTTATCATAGGGTGGTTTGGTAGAAAAGCGCTAAATTACTGAATATGAGACAAAAAAATCATAATCTGCAAGATGTCACTAAACAAGACGAAATAGTTTCAAAATTCAACGAAAGTTGATCACAAGGATGATACAGCAGAACAGATGAACATCAGAAGAATCTGTGTGAAAATCAAGGAACCCAAAAATACAATAAACTGTGGGTCGGTAGCAAAATGTTTTCATAGTCATCCTGTCAAGTGCTGGGGGTACACTTTACGACGCAAGGGGAAAAAAAGTTGACTATTCATTTTTTAACAATCGTAAACTTGTTTATTGAAATATTTTAGTGTGACGGCGTTTAACACCATGTGCTAGGCGCCATGGGATTTGAAACGGTCGAAATTAAACGGCATGTGATCTGATAATGCCATATGGGTGTGGATCAGATGTGTGCAAAATGTTACGAGGTTTTGAAATGAAAGCATTTTGTGATGAATCGTACTAATTTTATACATGAGTACATCGTACAAATGAGAATGGATGGATGGACGAATAAGAAGATCATTCAACCTTAATGAGAATTTGATATCCGAGAAGCTACATTTAAACAGTGATTAAGTTACTATTTTATTGAGAGCTATACGAAATATAATAACTTTCCAAGAACTTAATTAAAATCTTGCAAGGGTGCTTAGTGAAAAAAAGTCCAAATATACTATACTAAGTAAGAATACATTAACTAGACTAACAACATTATTAACTGGGACCCTGCAATGTATGAGTCGGCAAAAATCGTACCTAGTAATTAAAAAAGCAAATCTTTACACAACAACTATAGTTTATTACATTAAAGTTAAATCAGTCCCGTTTATGTATATTGTAATAGCAGACATACTTTTAGTAGTAAAAGTATATTTCCTAGATGTGTGCATAGAAATGGTTGTCATAATGTTCCCAGATCTGTGTCAAGTTTGCGATTCGTGCTCAAGTTGTTGACCCTTACTCAAATCTTTCTTATTCACAGGACGGCCCACGCAGTCGCTCTCAACATTTCTAATGGGTTCCCATTAATGATGTAGTCTACATGAAGTAAATCCTTACTAACTTCGCATATAGACTTCGTTACACTAATCACTTTTAGTTTTTAATTACGTGACACCTTCTAACTAAATATGTAGTAAGTTAATCACTGTTTACAAGATTCATAATATTTACTCGTATATATTCTTAATAAGGTTAAATTGTCTTCTTATTTCTGTGACTTATGAATAATTGTTTAATCAACTATTGCCTTTAATTTATTCTGTTATTTACATTAGGCCATGAATTTAACTCACAAAGTATTAATAATTTATCCATACAGGTTATGTCAAAAAATTTTCTTTTCAAAGGGCCGAACAAAAGTCATGTTGCGGCCAAATCGCCATGGGCTTTGAGCGAAATTCTATTTGTTGATAATGTTTTGAATAGTTGTTGAAAAAATTCTTTTGAAATAATACAAATGTGGACGCGGAGTGTACCATCTGTCGCCGGAGGGCTGGTTGAAATCCATTTGTGTATTAATGACGTTTTCATGTTACGGTTTAATAATTTTTGCATACAAAAGCGATATTACCGACTTTCGATTGGCTTTATAAGTTATCGGAGACACGTTTTACGAATTTGTATGCATTTATTAATTTCGAAATGATGTTGATTAATCCGATTGTAAGATAGGAAAATATTTTCATGTATTCTTATTAAGCTAAAGTTTCGAATATAATTTGGCTGTTTTGTTAACATTAAAACTTTTCAAACATATTTTAAAATTCGTCTATACAACAGTCTTACAAACATCGTCGACGTATGAAGTGCTTAAAAATGAATTACAATCCATAACCTACGAGCTAGTTACTACTCATAGTTAATTGTGATAAACTAAATTAACAGTGCCATAAAATTCAAATATCTCATATTTGTTATTTTTATAAACACATGAAAAAACAGCACTAACACAAGCGCCCACGGAGATTAATAGCAACCTGCCTCCAACCCAAATCCACAAAAACTAACCAACAAACCTGACTGGGTTCTGACTGAATAAAACATTACCAGCATATGGTAACCAAAAAGGCCTTTAGGAAAAAAATATATTCACACAGAAATTTATAACACGTCAAATCTTAGGAGAAATGGTTTCCTCTAGATAGAGACGTTATTTTTATTACAAGTATATACAATTAATCGTGCAGTCTCCACCACATCTGCCGCTTCTATTGTCCCCTTTTTTATACAACATCGCTTATAAAGATGCTCGGTTGTAGTCCAACTAAATTCATCCGAATAATAATATAATGACCTTGCCTATCGGATCTTCTCGTTAAAATTCATGTAATCAATACGTGTACTGTATTTTATCAATAATTACTTGAATATCTAATTCAGAGATAGGAACTCGATGTACCGCTCGCGCCTGCCTCGTACCCGTGTTACTGATACCGATCGTAGTAAACCTCTCATAATGAACGTCTCGAAAGCGAATGCTTATATTACATTTCAATTACCATACAAAATCTACGTACAAGAGCCACGATCGAACACAACTCCGCTCCGATAATAATCTAATCAAAGATCATTCAATAACTTTTATTTCAAGCCTCGAGCCGATCAAAGTTTCATCTCGAGCAATATGGGGTCCACTGAGTCGAGAATAAAGCCTAAAGTGCCGTGAACGAATTTACAGACTTCAAACGGAATTTTACAAATTATCTCATAGGGAACTGCTGCGACTATTTCCATCATGTCATGTGGAAAGCAAAGCGAACAATTGAATTTCAAGCCTAATTTCCTTTTAATGGAGCCGGTTTCTGCTTGAAGTGTTTTTGATTTGAGTGACATTTTTGTATTAAAACTAAATGTAGTAGACGTCAATTATACAAGTAATCAGGAATCGAAAGGCAGGATGTCCTCGCTGGAGACTTCTATATTGTCGGTGTTTGAGAACTCGCCGTACGAAAAAATAAATCAGGGTACATTGCGACTGTTACGTGCTCGGTCGTACGTTGCCTTATTCGTTTTGTTCGTTAACAAAATAAAACCTCGCTCTTTTGACTCATCTACTACTATTGTTTAGAACAAATTAAAAACATTTTTCACGGCGACCAAACCAAATACAGGCATTGTTTCGTCGATTCTTTCTTTCCCTTGATAGCCATAAAACGTTTAGAGAACTTTACAACTTAATTACGTACATATGTTAAAGCGGATAGGCTGACACAACTTATAATGAAGCCTTGTGCCACAATAAATCGTAAGAGAGACAGTAAAGTATGGTAAGGTTTTGCGGGACGTCAGAAAAAACAACTGAAGAAAACAAAGCGCATAATGAATTAACACAAGATAATGAGCCGTCGATTTGGGTTCGGGGATCACGAACACCTGCGAGGAAACCGAAATGTCTTCATTAAAAATGAAAGAGAGAACAGGTGCTTTAAGATTATGGAGCTGGAGTCAATAAACCGCTAGTTAAACGTATACTGCAATAAACTCGGTTCTTGTATAATGACTTTATTAATTTACTATGTCCTTTTTTGTATTATGCGTGCCTGTTATTTTAGATAGATTTAAATAATTCTTCTGATGAATAATCAATGATTTGTGTTCTTAATGATTATATTAATCGTCTATTTTATTATTTTACAAGTAACGACCTTACAATACCTTTATTTCTAAATTCGGCATTCATTCTAACAGAATTCCATGAGCAACAAAATGTCAACGCAAACTTCCTTTCAAGTTATTTCACTCCTCCAGCAAATCCCGACTCCCAATGCCAACTCAAACAAAAATCTGGGGCCCTAATTTTCCGAGGACGGCCTTTACAAAACCCGTCTCTAATTACACCGTCTTTTTAACTTGCACTATTTACGAAGTCACGATCCCGGTAATTGTTTCGCCGGGCCGTTGACAGGCACCCCGGCCCGCAACGAGTGGCGGGAATCTCGCAAGATGGCGGACGACCTCGCCTGACCCATCCGTCAAGCGAGGAGAAACATCTGTTTTAACATGTCCGACTGGCAGCTAATAAACGCATTTTTGAATTTCGAAGAAAAAGATTTTCGTTGACAACCGGGGGTCGGATTTATTGGATGCGGTTTTGTGTTTGGAATGAAGTAGTTTGCGATGATTTATCCCAGAGTAATCTTTGTGTCGACAAGTTTTGTAAACAAAAAGTTTGTGCTCATAGTTTTTTATGAATACATAATACAGCAAAGAATACGATGATTTTACGTTTCAAAATAGTCATAACAGCGTCTGTTCTGAGCCTCTATAAGAGATGTTACATTTTTCTTTAGATTTCGTAAAAGAATGTTTATTTTAAAGAGAGTACACATACAAAAGTAGAACATTTACTAAAAGTGTTGTCCTCCAAATGTTGTCGTTATTTGTGTATTGTCGTAAGAACTAGAAAAATAACATTAGTATTCCTAAACGCTACTCGAAACTTAGGAACTTAAAAAACTATATTAGATAAGCTCAAAAGACGCAAGACATACTATCATAATTTGAATACTAAATTTTAGTCTAAAACAAACACAGAGTCCATACAATAGTGTTCATAAAATGCCCTTGTTAGTACATAAGTCACGAGATGAATGAGTTGCGTGTAACCATAAACAAAACTGAACATCGAGTGACTGAGCTTTTAAAATGAATGCTAAAGATTATGTTTGGCGCCTGAGGCACGCAATTTCCGTTTTGCTACCGAAATACACCGAGATATACTGGGAAACATTTAGTGCAAGTTAATACCTCAGTCTTTGTATTAACTCTACGCTGTTAAATCAATATTTTTTTTTGGTTGAACTTGAGGTGAGAGTCAGATTGGAAGCAGTGATAGCCTAATGGTTTCAACATTGGTCTCTCCAACAGGGGGTCCTAGGTTCTAACCCTACGCACTCCTCTAATTTTCAAAAGTTATATTAGAAGCTACTTTACACTGGCTTCAGTAAAGAAAAAACATCAAGAGTTTCCTGCACTCCTTCCCCATGAAGATTTCGAAGGAGTGTGAAGTCTACGAATCTACACTTGGCCTGTGTAGTGGACGCTGAGAGCCTAGGGCCCTAGGAGGGTTTAACTTAGGAGCCTGGATCCTTATTGATGGACTGTTATTTTATTCAAGGAGGTGTACTAGTCAAACCGGGGTTAATCATCAGAAAATTTAATGCCTATTCAAAGCCTCTGCTAGTGCTAAGCAATAACAACCAAGACTGATGGAACTAACTCGAGAGCGCTTAAGAATTCCTTGCCACATGCTGCTGCATGCTGTCAATCTTCCCCTAATGCCCGTGATCAAGGTTGCTTAGTAAATAACTTACTTAAGATCAAGGCAAGCTGAACCATCAGCACTCAACGAAGTGTCACGGTACCTCCATGATATATCTACAGTTCAGAATAAACCAGATAACAATAAATTCACTAGTCCAAAACATTGCATTCACATACATTGATATTATGGCTGTAGATATAATGAATAAATAAATCCACAAATTGAGCGTCAGCATAATGTTGTACTGTCTTGACATACTTTTTTAAATGAACCAGGAAGTTGTTGAGCCAAAGACACGAAGCCTGTTACGATACATAAAAGTAAAAGGGAGAATAACGATTGTAATAAGGCGACAAAGACTAGCTTTGACGACAAAATGAACGGCGTGTCGCAACCACGCTTCATATCGAAAGGCACAAAAATTGCAAGAGCCGTCTTTGTTTAAGATATTAATAAAGTTACTTTTATATTCTTTAGTTTATACTCTTTTTCGCCTTTGACTCGATTTTTTTAAATAAGCAGTGACAGGCTGACGGTTTGAACATTAGTCTTTTGAGAGGGACGAGATTTTGTGATGGGGTCGAAATCAGACGCACCTCTTATTTTCAAAAGTGATGTGTGTGATAAAAAATAAATAAATATCTTTGGACAACCCACACAAGGCCATCTGAACCCAAACTAAGCGTTAGCTTGTGCTATGGTGATCAGACAACTGATAAACATACATACATATACACTTATAAATACATACATAAATAGATATCAACATTTCTATAACACACCCAGACACGCAGAATAAACATTCCTGCTCATCACAGAAAAGTTTGCCCTGGGTGGGAATCAAACCCACGACCTCCAGAGTAGTAGTCGGGTTCACTAACCACTAGACCAACCAGCTTGGATATTAGATATCTTATATGTTTATTTAGGGTTTTAATTTTGTTTTAACGAAGTACAAGTACCTGACAACCATCCATTTATCATGTTTTAATTAATTTATAAGTGTATTTAAAATATTAATACACTTTTTAATGCAAACGGGTACTTAATTCCCAACTCAAACGTACGTGAGTACCTGTTTGCATTAAAATGTTTAGTATCCGCAACGATATTAATCTAAAAACATTAATACATTTTTATTAACTAGGGCCCTACTATCGTCTCTTAACACAGTATTAGGTATAATTGTTTTATTTTTATTTTAAATAAGTTAGTGTTTGACTACAAAACCACCTGATCGTAAGTAGAGACGTAGTCTTTGATGGTGGAGCACGCTTACTTAGTAAAAGCCTATTCAGCCTAGACTTGAAGACATTTACTTTATCATCAAACGGAAAAACCGACGTGGGCAACTTATTCCATTTCTTCGCAGCTTACGACGAATGGATGAATGCTCGCCGTTCGTCGGCTCGTTAGATGGTGAAACAGGGATTGGGGAATTAACTCACGTATGATTTTAAACGCTATACGATATAATGCCATCACTTACTATAATAATACTGTTCTGACACAGTGATAACATCTGAGTATTCAATTGAGCTTGTATATAAACTCCTTTATACCACAGTATAATACAGCACGGGTGCAAAAGTCCTTAAGTATAAGTTTGTAGAAAAATTTTGAACAAAGAAATGTCATTATTATAATCCGCTCAAAGTTAAGTTAGCTGTTTGTTGTTTATGCGTTTTTGATTTGAACAGAAATATTCTTGGAACGTGATACCTCGAGGCGTCACTAAACAGTTAGAATTTAACTAAATGCCTTTGTTTAAACAATTCCGTTGTTTTTTAATCCATAGATAATGTATTAAGCTGTATAATGTATTAATCTGTTGTCTGTTCATTGTCTATGGGGTAAGGGTGGTTTGTTTTTATTTTATATTGTCACGTGTTTGAATGTTTTAGAATGATTAATAAACTAATATTTAAAAAAGTACTATAACTTTAACATTTAAGTTAAGTACACCTATATAGACCCTACTAATTTTATTAATGTTTGTGTGAATGGATGGATAGTTATGTTTTCTCTTCACGCAAGAACTACTGAACTAATCTGACTTAAGTTTAGCACAGAAATAGATTATAATCTGGAATAACCCAAAGGCATTTTTTTGCCAGTGTACCCATAGAGGCAAAACCGCGGGTGGAAATTAGTATATTCATAATTATTAATAACTGTCAGACTACGAGGAAGGTAATCCAAAAACCATGGGCCTACCTAGCTAAGTTACCTGGTGCGGAAGGGCGAGAGACCAAGTAGAAGCAAGGTTAATAATTATCTGGATTTGAACGTTGGTCTTTTGATCGAGAGGCCCTGAGCACAAAACTTGCATCGTGCACCTGTAAATTTCGGTTATGTGCGTATCAGATGGTACCACTTGCTGAGGTGAAGGAAAATATGGTGAGAAAACCTGCATTCCTGAGAGTTATGGGTAAAGTTCTGAAGGCTGTGTAAAGTCCACTATTTCGCTCTTGGCTAGCGTGATGGAATACGGCCTGGAATACCTCACATTGTGAGAGGAGAAAAAGCCCAATAGTAGGACAACTATAGGTTGCAAAATTTCGACGATAGAAAACAATAAGGGCGTAACTGTAATGCGATACTCTAAAGAATTACGCCCTTATTGTTTTCAGTTGTCCAGATGTACTTTCTGGGCTATTATACATACGTTATCTG
>DWJZ01000491.1:0-31809 GCA_018249125.1 Asbolis capucinus
GACTGTTTTTTCATTTACAAGTCCCCAGCACACCTCTCTTACGTCACGGATACCCTCATCCACATCTAACTATAAAAACACACGCCCGCTAACAAACATTTATCTACCAGATAAACATCTACTGCCGGGAATCGAACCTAGAACTACTCGCTTCCCTGAATCACCACAACTAGGCAATAGAGTTGATAATTTTCAGCTTCCTTTTTGCCCCTTCGATAAGGTTTTACCTTACCAGTATAGAAATTATCTATTTTGCGATTATTAAATAAGACCAACTTTTATTTTATTCTACACTATTCGTCATTTAATTAGTACATAACTAAAATCGGACATCTTTAAATCTGAAACATAAACAAAAAAATCTACTTTCAAACCAAATTCAAATAAATTTAGCTTGGAACCATATCAATACTATTTGGAAGTAAAAAATGGTAAAATTTTAGCATATACTTATAAAAAAAAATGTCTATGAACCACTTAGTCGGAAACCACGTGCGAATAGAGATCTTACTACAGCCCTCTAAAGCTATGTTCACATTCGCGCGTTTTCATTTTCATCTTTCTCTTGACCTTTGAACTCGATTCAAGTGTTTACTTTGTTATTTTCAGATATTAAGTCATTTGAAGAACTGGTTACTTGCGTGCGATGTATAATATATTTAGTATACATATGTATTGTTGCTATACTATACATGTATATGTCGATAAATATATATATAAGTTGATAAATGGTTAAAAATTATTTCATCTCAAAACGTAATTGTAAAATAGACTGTCAATTGACTGTCTTTTATTGTACCGGCCATATTGTGATTTGCTCTGTTAAATAAAGCTTAATAATTTATCAACAATACACACGTATAGTATAGCAACACTACATATGTATACTAAATATGTTATGTATCACGTGCATTAGTCAGTCGTTAATTAAAAGAAATGTTTTATATTTGAATTTCATTCTTCAACTTTCTTGCAAAATAGTTTTCCTTATACTATGCATAAATAATTGTCGCATATTATTATCTTTTTTATTTAAATTGCGCAACAATTAATGAAAAATATGTATATCACACCTAATTTAACAATAATTTTATAAGATTTTTAGACTTTTTGAACCTTACGTAACATATCCTAGAACTGGGATTATTAAAATTTTGTAACATCAGATTTCGCACGATTGAATCGCATGCTAAAGCAAGATGAACATGAAACCGCATCATTGTGGACACAGCAAACACACTACAAGTGCCCTCCCCTCACCTTCCAAGCATTGCCACCCATCGTGTTCGATATAACGGCCCACTCGTTCGCGCCAATCGACGCGGCCATTTTGTTTGAATAACAAGATGGCGACCGGGATCGAAGGTTCTGGTAATCGTTAGGCACTTCGATATTTCTGTAGCTATGCATCGACGCGATGCTTTGAGTGTGGGATGTGCTATGGGGGATGTTTTGAGTGGGAATCCGTCTGGACTCCTCGTTCGCAACGTATATCGGCGCCGTGGGACGTATGTTCCATCTTGATGTCTCCGGATGTAAGTTGTAGCTCTGTTTGTAGTAAACATCCATGTTATGTACTGCTACACCGTTCGCTAATTAAGGCGCGAGTAATGCCGTGTACGTTGTATAAATGAACGTTAACGCGTAATTTACGGGAAGTTAGATCGAATGGAGAGGTTTAATGAAGACATATTTGACATTTAATTAAATTTAATATATTGGATTTTTTTATCTATTTTAATTATTTTATTAAAATGTTAGCTACTTTTGGCTCCTATGTGACGTCACTGCGTCATTCTGTGAGACAGTCATTATAAATAATTAATAGATAAATAATTAATGGAATTATAAAATTAGCGGTGATTGGGCAATATGACTTCACGAAATAATTCTTGGATGCGTAATTTCAAAATGTATCATATTATTTGGATTCATTTCACATAATCATTCATAGTTAATTATAAAAAAATATTATAGAAAACTTCTCCAATGATCGAATAAAATAAAATTAATGTAGACATGCATTAACGCGTTAATTCTAACGCGTGAATTAACGTTAACGAAAGGTGTAGCAGTAGAATACGTATAAATACATAAAACTATAATATAACCCTAAAGCCAGATGATTTGTAATAGGGACGAGAGAGATAGATAGCTGTACGCATCACATTACCTAGAGATAGGATTCATTTCCAAACAGCTGATAAATTTATATTATTTTAATATTAATATTGGTTAAATATTAAAATAATAAAAACCACAGCGGATGCAAAAACTACTCGAATAACCACCACACCACTAAAATGAAGTTAGAAGAAATATTTTGTTACTAATGTTAGTATAGATAAAAGCGTTAGTTTTGTTATGACAAAAAGAAAAAAAAACTTACCGTAAAAACAAACACAAAAGCAAATCGTCACCTTTTGTTAGTGACGCAAAAACACAAAAAAAAAAAAATGTTAAAACATAAACGAATGAGCTGTTTTTAACCAATTAGTTACAAATCCAAGTGGTGTATTTGGTGGTCAATAAACAAATAGTTAAATTTGGAACAAATCCTATCTCTATGAAATGCGTACGCACCTTGCTGGACGTTCTGTCTGTACCCCTGAGGGTACCTGCCGCTGCCCGCGTTGATCGGGTTCCGAAGGTGCGACATGGGGGCCGGTGGTTCCCTATCGGGCACGTGACCGAAATTGGACCCTGTCGCGTTGAGCGTAGGACCAAAATTGGTTGGCGGTCCAAAATTCAAATTATCTTGGGAATTTCGCCTATTTCTATGCGAATGATAGTTATGAGCGGCTGCAGCGGCAGCTAGGGAGGCCACAGACGCGTTGTTGATCACATTGTTGTTGTTATGATTATTGTTGTTGACAACAACATTCAGATTGTTGATCACTAAGTTGTTTGTTGTCGACGCTGACACCGACGTGCTGGCAGAACTCTGTTCACAACGAAATGTATTTACAAATGTTGCCATACTTAATACTCATGCCATTTCTCAACATGGTAATGTATTATAAGACTATTTAAAATTACCATCATGGGAAGCTGTACCGACCACCATATCATGCAGGGGATTCAAAGCAATTTACTATTTACTTGCAATGGAACATACCATAATAATCATGTTGTATGTTTTTATGGGGCTTGGTGTCCATTCAAATAATAAACCTTACATTATAAAGAAACTATTGTAACCTTAACCCATAATAATGTAATCTACTATATTAAATTTATCTTAACCTAAATAATTTGATTCGATAAACAAATCATAAACAATTTATTGAATATTTAAAAAAAGTTTATATTGAACTTATTTATATTTACATTACATGTCAACCGTACTAATATAATAAATATAAAAAATTCAGAATAATGCTCTCTGATTGGTTGACTAAAAATTGTGATATCACAGATCACTTATCAGACATTCCACCGCCCACAGAGTGTAATTGGTCAAGTGTCTCTAGACTACTATAGAGTACTCTAGTATGTAATCTACGAGTCTATTTGCTCATAAGCAAATTTATTAAGAAAAGATAATATCGTCGTGTTTTCTACTCTTTATCATTTTCCGAAACGTTGCTAGACTTAAAACATTTTGATATTATTATTTAAAATACACTAAATAAATTATTTCAATGTGACTTTATACGTACTTGGTCAAAATGAAAACAGAAAAAAAATTTTACTCTCCAATTAATATTCACTTTTGTCTATAAAATCAACGTAACATTATTATGTTCTGATTATCATTTACTAACCGTAACATCCCTCGGTTCCACTACATCATCATCCTGGTACCTCCTGCTGCGGACGGAGCCCTGACGCCCGTCGACGTGGTTAGACGAGGTTGCCGTCACCGCGTTGTTGTGGCCCACCGCTGGGGCAGGCTGGCCAGTGAGGTGCAAGCAGCACGATAGCCACGGGTGTCTACGGCCGAGACGCGCGCATTCTTTCTGGAACTTTTATAATATTTGCAAATTGAATATTGTTTACATTATTTTTGTTTTATTATAACATTAATTTCATTTCATTCATTAATAGGTATGTATATGACTTTTTATTTGTAAATTAAGTAATTGTTTTTTTTTATTTAACCTAATACTCTAAGAAATACATTATTTTATGTCTTTTTCATTTATTTTGGAATATAATTTAAAATAGGTAATATTTGTGTATACATATTTGCACTCACAGAACAGCACATTTTGTTTTGCCAGTAAAAAGAACCTTATATAAAATGTTTTTCAACATTTACTATGCCCCTTTCATGCCATAAATATCCATATAAAATACAGTATTTTAGTACTAAATTTCTCTGCAATAACGACGAAAGGCTTTCGAGTTTCTAAAAAATTACAAAACTCAAAACTACCCCAATCGGTCAATGACAATACTCACAATCTCATTTTGCAGGCAATGAAAGATGAAGATAAACAGTCCCTGCAAGGAGTTGAGGATGGTGAAAGCATAGGCCACGCCCACCGTCTGCTCGTTGAGGTACAGCAGACCGAACGTCCAGGTAAGCCCGAGCAATACTGCCAGGACTATTGAACTGTTCAGCCACACCCTGGAAATATATGGAATTAGTTTAGAAAAGTAATAACAGAACTTACTAATGAAGAAACAATTATGTAATATAAGCTATAAAATTAACGATACATATATGGATAATTGGATAAATAGATGGACTAGATGGATGAAACATGGATGGATACTTGGATAAAAAGAGACAAGTAGATAAAAGAATAAATAAATAGACAGATATTGGTAAAATTGATGTGATAGGTAGATGGATAATTGTAAAATTAATGTGAAGATAGGTGGGTCAAAAGATAGATGGATAATTGAAAAAAAGACAGACAGATAGATAAAAAAATTGATAGTAATAAAACTGCTTTCAACATTTATCCAACATAATAGAATACTTGCGTAAACATACCTGATCTTGTAAAGTTTGGAGTTTTCTTTGGCCTTGACAGAGACGGTGGAGTGGTGGCACATCATGTAGATGACCATGGCGAGGCAGATCCAGTTGGCCTGGAAAATTGCAAAATTAGAAAAAATTGGCAGACAAATGCTCATAGTTTTATCTTTATACACGATTTTAGCATTAGAATTCGTAAAATATATGAGCAATTAACATAAAATTTTTGGAGTCTCAATTCTGGACTAAGTTCAGGAGCTACCTACGCTCATATAGAGCAAAATTATTTTTACTCACCACAAGCACACAAGCAACGGGTCCAACAAAGCTCATGATGAACATCCTATCCGTGGACAGCCAGCAGTGTTGACTGGTTCCGTACCCTGCAGGGTATGCAGCGGCTGAGGCTAGGACCACCAGCGCCGGCGCCAGGTAGGCCCCAACACAGTACCAGCGTGCCCGAGGCCTTTCGGGTTCGAATACTTCTACCAACATCGCATATAGATGGAATCCTGAAACGAAAAAAAAAAACAAATTTATATTACATAATAAATTATAAACAGAAAACTGTATAAATTTTTTTGAATTCGTTTTGTAGGTAAATCGTATTCTACTCTATTATGACAGTAAATAAACTTATAAAAATGGGGATATTTTCACAAAACAGTATTAGTTTTAGAAAAATAACACAGGATTCACATGACAACTAAATAAATATATTTTCATACACCTTGGAGCTCCTTGAACTTTGTACCAATAAGTTAAATCCAGATGTTATAAAATAGTAATAAAATCCAGTAATATGACTATGTGACCGCTATTGACAAAAAATTTCTTAAGCGCTTCCATGTTCGGAAAGCACGTAAATACGTCGGTTTCAGTAGTTATCGTCAGTACAACTTGTCAGGTTTTCGGGCAGTCAAACTACTTCCGTTACTATGTTTGGCCACTAACCCCTCAATCCGCTTCCGCAGCGTGGTGGAGCACACCTCTAGGACTCCTCAGTTATGAGGAGGTACCCGTGGTAAGTTCTGAACTGAGTGGTAGCTAGCCAAAGATTATTCAAAATTAACTTACCTTCAAGAAACATCCAGGCGAAAGCAGCCAGGAAGAAGTAGTGAAGAAGACCAGCGATGATGCCACAGAAGATACGGTCCTGGGTTTGATTGATTCCGAGCATGAAGATCACTTCAGCGACGAAAAGACAGGCGCACAGGTTCTTATGGATTAGTACACGGTCGGACTGGAAAGATAATATGCATTTCATAGCAGTTAAAAATATGAGATAGAAAGAGAGCGAGAAGCCAAAGATTATTGTAGAAAATCTAAATCTAGTCTAAACAGAAAAAGGAGTATGAAAGAATGACGAAATGTACTGTAGAAAAAACAGCGCACATATTCATTGCACCTACATATGTCACATTTTATATAATTTGTAAACCAATAATCTTTGAAGTGTAAAGTGTTTTATTTAAAAAAAAATCAAAATTGACGAAACAACCTATTTTATGATTATTTAAGTAAAAGAATGATTTAGAAGCATTTTAAAAAAAGTTCTATAAAAGCTTGTCATTAAAAGTATTTTTTCTGTAAAAAACCCTTTTAAGGTCACTTATTAATCTTTATATTATTTTGTATCGTACTGAAAAAACACACTAACCTTCATATTCCTAAAACATTGGAACACAATAATAGCAGCCAATAGCGCGATAGCAGAAATAGCGCAGCCAATGAACGTGATGAGGCTGAGAGCCAGCTCGTGCTTGACCCCCACGTTGACCCCGTGCACATCCATCAGGATTGCGAAGTTGGTCAGATGGGAGCACGCGCATTCTGTGTGCGTCAGGTTCGACCATTCCACCTGGCAACCTTCTGGTGACCAGCCACTAGAAAAATAAATGTGGTTACATTTTCGGCCGCGGTATAAAATTTAAATAATTTCTGGGCCTAATATTACGATTATTGAATTTGATGCCGTAATAGGGATGATATAATTTCTAGCCGTATTATAACAATGAAACGGTCGTAAATAAAAAAACATGACGTTCATTAATCTATTAAAAATAAATGAATGACAATGAAAACTTGAATTTAAGACATATCTGGCCGTATTAAGGGAATTATAAATAATCTAGCCGTATAACATGTTAACAAATTTTTGGGCATTGAATTTCTGGCTTCTGGCTTAGTATAAAACCTAAAAAAATTCTAGAAAGTATCTTATTTCTGGACGTACGATTATTACAGGAATCACAAATTTCTGGTCGTCTGTTCGAATTATAAACTTTGGTTTTTAACAAATTTATTTATATAATTATCAATAATTATGTTATTATCAATTTATTTTATCAACTATCGACTTATTTAATTGGTTTAACGTACTGACACCAGTCAAGAATCAGATGCTTTTTGGTAGTTCTTCGCTTTAAGAATGTTTTATGGACTTACTGCAAGGTATAATCCCAGAAGACACAGGCGGGGTTCGTGACGTTTTCAGTCTTCAGATGTTTCATAGTGAGCCGCACCATCTGCGAGAGCTGGATGTGACGACCGTTGCCCAGACTGGCCGATATTACCTGCAAATGTATTTTTTGAAATTCGGCTCATTGACTGTGTTCATTATTATAAAGGGAGAAGTGTGTTTAAAGGAACCAATTTTAAAGATGTCAGTATGTGATGTAATAGCCCGGCGGCTTGTTTCGATTGTAACCAATTGAAAACGTTAAGCAACAAGGGGCGCTGTCGGTAGGAGTAAGGGCGACCGCTAATTACACAAATATCATGAACGCTTCCGTGCTCCGGAGGGCACTTAATGCCGTCGGTGCCGGTTGTTGTTGTAAAATAGCAATTGTTAAGCCATATCAGAGGCTTACGGGCGGCATACAACTTCCGACACTTGGGTTGACTCCGAACCCCTCCACCGATTCGTATTGAAGCAGCATGGTGAAGTATGACCCTTGGGTCATAGTGAGCCCTAGTGGGCTATCGATGGGTTGAAACCAAGGATGTGATGTTGTAATCCAAGATATGGTGCGTATGGGCCATGTTTCATACAAACCCGTTGTACCGTGTATGTATCAGGGGTCGGCAACGCGCGATCCGCAGGTCGCATGTATCCCGTATTCAAATGCAGTGCGGCCCATAAAGATCTCATTTAAATGCACAACTTGACGTTTCTTGTTATCTACCCAATGACGACACGTGAAATGTGGCCCGCACCAATATATATTGCAATAGATATTAATTTTAATTTAATATAGATATTTTTAATACACCCAAACATAGAATTCACACGTGTGTTCATCACAGAAAATTTTGTTCTGGGTAGGAATCAAACCCACGTCCACCGGTTTAGAAGAACTAACCTTAGCAACCAGTAAACCTACAGGTTAGTTTCATACCTTAGAATTCAAAACTCTGGTGACATTCTTCTTCTCCCGTTCAGAGTTCATGCTGGTGGAAGAAGAGCTGGAAGGATCAGCAGCATAGGCTGAGAACTGGGGGCTTTTACCGAAGGTCGGGGGTAGGATCTGTTCCAGGCGGTCGAACGCAAAGAATACTATGCGCACTAGATCGTTTTGCCGGTTATCTGTGAAAAAATTGTTATTATGAAAAAATATTCCAAAAAATATAAATACAAAATTCTTAAAAAAATAGATAAAAATATATGATACATACTTTTATAATACCTATGTAAGTAAGTTCTAGACAACGATACACATCAAGGAAGTTAAGAGTTTTTTGGGTCAAATCATTGATTAATAATTAATTTTTGGGTAGTATTTTTGTAAAGGGAACCTTTCTAGGTTTTGAAATGGGATAGCCGAGAAAAGTAAAAAAAGGTTAATAATTTGATTTTCTTTAAACTTTATCATACCCTAAGAAGAGGTAAAAAGGGCTTATTAAGTAATATTTGAAGTAAAGTAATTATTAAACAGCATCGGAAGATACTCACCAAGTAAAGCTGCTTTGGGTATTGTGATAGTGTCTTCAGAAGCCTTCCACTGCTCCTGAGCGATTATGGATGGAAAGGTCTCATCTTCAACATTCTTCACCTCCAGGACTCTTACTGATAGACCTAGGGTAACAATCACATTTGTTACTACATTATAATCTATGTATATGTGCTAAATTTCATTAAAATCCGTTCAGTAATTTCTGAGTGAACGAGTAACAAGCATCAATCCTAAAAAAAATTCGCATTTATAATATTAGAAACATTGCAATGCTAACTGTCCCACTGCTGGGCTTGGGTCTCGTCTCACAATGAGATGGATACAGGCTATAGTAGCTGGGCATGTGCAGGTGAATAGACTTAACTTTTGAGAACTTTATAGGCATTTCTCAGGAGTACAGGTCTCCTAATCATGTTTTCCTTCACCATAACAAGTGATAAACTTCTAATATGCACATCATTATAGAGAGAGAGCGTGTTGGATTCGAACTTAGGACCCCCGGATATGTTAAATTTTCATTTACGTTAGTTACAGTTAACTATTTTGAAATTTTGGCAAATAAAAAAAATTAAATAAATAATACTTACAAATATTCTTAACAATTTGAAGAATAGTCTTCTCTTTAGTCACAGCATCTGCTAGAAGGAAGGCGTTTTCTTCTAACTGGGTTAGTAAGGCACTGGCTACACGATTCTGGGCGTCCGTACTAAGATCCGACCAGGATGCTCTCTGCCCTTCTTCTAGAAGGTTGGATCCTGAGAAAAAAATGTTTTTTGGTTATTAATTCTTCGTCATATTCTGACAATTTCAAGCATCAATACTATGCAAAATATTGATAACATTACCAATGAAATACTAATGAAACACATTTTAAAAATATATCAATTCACAAACGTTTGTATATTACGACATATAATTATATTAACACCTTGTATACTTGAATTTAAATATATTAATATCATTTTATTTTATTTCAAAGGAGTGTAGAAAGTAAAATTATGCATTAACACTGTATTCCTGAGATTTTGTTAGACTATAGGCAATTAACTATAGGACATGAAAAAGCCATTTTTTTCGAATTAAACATTGTTTGTTTTTATAACATTTGATTGATTTAATTTAATTGACTGATCGAATTTATTTGATTGATTATTTAATAAATTGATTGATTGATAGAACATTGACAATGATTGTTCAAAATGCATTGTTCTCACCAGTTTTAATGACTCCCAGAAGCATATCAGTGACGATTGCTTCCCTCTGTCTAGGATCGGGGAAGGTCTGTACGTTCTGTGACATTCTCTGGGCTAGTTTCTTCATGATGCTAGTTGTGGTCATCATATCGCCGCCGTAGAGTGTCTTGGATGAGGTGACCTGAAGGCAACAAAAAATGATTTGTCGTATTAAATATTTTTTAGTTTATAGAACTGTTTCGATTAACTATGTCCAATTTAATAATAGTAACTCACCTGTGCCAAGTCATTGCTGATGCTGAGGAGTGACTCTCCTTCCCTGACCCTCGCTTCAAGACTGTTCAGCCATACTGATCTACACTCGCTCAGGTCTGGAGTAGTCCCGTGCCACTCAGGAATTGAATCCGCTGAAAATATTTTCAAAAAGTATATTTATTTTAGTGAAATGTATAAAGAAACATTTAACATAGTATAATAATTTTAGGAAGACTTTGACTAATATTATTTTATTATGGCAATCGAATTTATTGATTTAATCACAAAGTATCATTATTTAATAAAAAAAATATATATATTACATTTTTATTTCTAAAAAGTTAAAATTTTATTCATCATTCAAATATACATGCAATGTATATATATATGCACATATACATGCACTTGTAAATTGCTGACTCATTTTAATGTTACTGTTAATATCATTATAGTAAAATGACAATTCAGATCTATTTTATTAATTTATTGTTGTAGACATTCAATACTTACAGTAAACAATATCTCCACTACCCATATGGTTGGTGCTGGACATTTGTGAGTCAGAAAGGCTGGAACTTCCTCGATAATCGATTAAATGTTCAGGGCTATCACCATCGCGTCCTAAGTAGGAATTGTTAATAATTAAAAACCCATTGAAATATTAATTATAACAGATACAATAATATAACTATCAAAATCGATGCTATTTTATTTTGTTTGCAAAATCAACGCACAAGTACATAAACGATTCATCGAGTAATCGACCTGTCGATCAATTATTTCATGTTTTTATTGATCCATCGATTAAGCGAACGATGATTGATGTGCGCATTTTCAATATCATTGCCCCACAAAAAAACGAATGACATACATATTGATTTATTCATTCATCGATCGAAATATTGATTGATCGATTAAATTTATTTATGTGTTTATTGATCGATCGATTAATTAATAATTAACTATCATTGATTGATGTACGCTTACGTAAACATATATCTAATTTACCTTTAAGTAAAGCTTCAGAGCCGAGTCGCCTTATTAATTGAAGCTGTCTTTCGTTAGGCTGGTCCAGACCCAGGTCTTGGTAATTCTCTCCAGACTGAAGGCTAAGGCCACGTCTACGAGGCCTTTCTTCTTCTATATGCTGATGGGATTTCAGAGTGCACCTGCATGGAAAATTGGTTTATAATTACGTTTTGTCAGTGCACCTCTCGGCAATACGCAGTTCGCGGGTAACGTGTGACTAGGGTTGCCAACTTTTTTTTGTTTTAGAATAGTATTTAGAATAGTATCAAAAATATAATATTTTATGGAGAAAATATTTTTTTATTTACATTTGTAACTTATTTGTTTTTTATAAAAACTTTTTTGTTTCACGCACATGCACATTACGTCAGTCGAACGAAAGGCGCGTTAAATAATCGTGGAATGTTTTTTTATTAGATTTAGTATTGCAAAATATAAACATTGATATGTTGTACCGATATATAGTATTTTCGTGTACTATATTTATAAAGTATATAGTCCCGAAATACAGTACAATACAATATAATACGATTGCCAACCCTACGTATGACCCATGCAGACCTGACTTACACGCCGCAACTAGGCGTTTCTTGTGATCCTGACGACGACGACAAAAGAGATATGGCGCAGACAAATATCCCCATAAAAAAGCCCTCATGTAAAGGTTAGTGACCTATGGTCTAGTGCAGCAAAGTTTAACATAGCTTCTATATTGATACACTTTTTTTACCTTAGATAAGTTAGCGCTCGACAACGAACCCACCTAATAGTAAGTGGCAATGAAGTCTTCGATGGTAAAGCGGACTAACTTAGTACAAGCAATGACGTATAAGTTACTAATTTATTATAATTGACTTAATTCATATTTAATACCTAAATTATATGTTATATAATATACTTTAATAATAATAGACAAGGTTTTTAATGTTGCGTAATCACTTACTTCCACCTAGCTAATCCAGTGGCACCTCCAGGGCACGGTTGGACGGTATAGGTCCCTGCTAATGTCCAGTTCCAATGAAGACCCCTGGCGTTCACTTGGGGACAATAGGCTCGTCTGCCGACTGTAGGTGTTGCCCCTGTAGCTGATAAAAAATAACCGTCAAAAATTAATTTCAAAGTAATTTGATTTGTAACCGACTTCAAAAAAAGGAGGAGGTTTCTCAATTCCACCGTATACATACATATATTTTTATGTATGTTCGCGGATAACTTAGTCGTTTGTTAACCGATTTTTAAACTTCTTTTTTTTAAAGATTGGAAAAGAGATACTTCAAGGGTGGTCCTATGACAAGGAAACTAAGATCTGATGATGGTATCCTAGAGAAATTGAGAGGAGCTTTTAAAAATTGTAGGGGTGACTAGTGCGTTTGTTAATTCTGTTTTTGATCGAAGCTGGCGCTGGTCTTGTAGTCCCATTTTATTTAGTGACATCTGACGGTTAATTTTTGAGTTATCTTTAATAATGAGTATTTAACGACTACGTTGACAGTGATAGTTTACTTGTCGGAGGCATTTGAAGTCGGTTTTTTTAATGTTAAATCTGATTATATATTTTTAAGTCTATTTTTAATTAATTAAACATTAATTTGTGTATAAATATAAATGAAACTACAGCTTTAACATAAATAGAAACGGATACTTATTGTGTAATATATTTTTTATTAATGTATTTTCAATGTTTTGGAAACATAACGTTTGGGTGCTTAGTTATAATTTTGAGGCTGCAAGAAAAATTACGCTACGTATTTCGTTCTCGAGTGTAAAAGCTAAGTTTTAATTAAAATTACTCCTAATTCTTAAGATATCCTTATTTTAATCTATATTAATATTATAAAGCTGAAGAGTTTGTTTGTTTTCTTGAACGCGCTAATCTCAGGAACTACTGGTCAGATTTGAAAAATTACTTCAGTGTTTAAATAGCCCATTTATCGAGGCAGGCTATAGGCTATATGTCATCTCGCTAACATCTATCTATAAGAGCGAAGCACCAATGAAGAATGTTTCAAAATCAGTTTTTTTCCTACGCTGCGTACGCTGAGTAAACGGTTAAAATTTCGTAAAAATCATGTATGACACAAACAAAGTCGCGGGTTAGCCCAAATGTAACAATTCCACGCAGACGAAGTCGGGGGCGGAAGCCAGTATATCTAGCTAGTATATTTGGACTTACAGTATGTTTTTTCAAAGTCATCGTCAACGATCGTTTCGACTGGTCTGTTTTCTTTCGGTGGTACGTGTATTGATGGAGTGGGCTCCGCGTCGTCGTCTTTAGCCGGCCAATCTGTCACTGGAGCTGAAATATCGTCATGTCATCATTGAAAAGATAAAAAGCAGGGGTCCCGGGTTCCATTCCCGGGGTAGATTTTTTTTTTGAAAGATAAATGATTGTTCTACGGTCGTCGGGGTTGTTCATATTATTTGTGTTTTCTGTCTTCCGCGACATATAAAATTGTAGTGGTAAGGACACTCGGCATATATTTTTTGAATATGAAATACAATAGACTTAAAAAAATGAATATACACATATTTTATGATTTAATTTTTTTAAGATTTGCTATGGAGTTTCTTTCTTTTCTTCTCCTTCTTAATAATGATTATTTAAATAATTTTATAGTTTCCTGCATAGCAATAAATTCAAAATAGTTTACGATTGATTTGGAAAAACATAAATAGTTTTGTAAATATTTTGATGAGTGTTTCTTGTTTGAACAAAACCCTAGAAAAGTTTGTGCTCTATAGTGCACTTACGTGGCTCAACATCTTTGTCCTTGTGTGGTTTTTCATTCTTTGTATTATCAGCTTCTACTGGTTTCGATTCTTCTTTAACTTCAGGTGTATTCTCTCTCGGGTTCTGCGGGGGCTCCCGTTCAGAAGATAGGTCGGGTTGTCTTGTAGTAGTTTTCTGTAAAAACATGTATTATTTGCAATATTATTTCGCCGTTCAATTCTTGTATAAGTCAATGTTTTTAAATGAAAATGAAGTCATTCATGTACTTCGTCCATGATTTTTCTAATGTTAAATGTATTTAATTCAGTGTTTATATTACATGTAAATATGATCATATACTTTTTTAGATTATACATACATTTACATACTTACATACATATTACATTATCTTGGAAATATTATACAAATCTTCATAAAATAGATTATACAGTTCTCGGATATATTTATGTAGGTTTTGATTAAACTATACAATTCTTGGAAACGTATTATATGTCTTGACAAGCATACATATACAGGTATGCAGGTTTTGTGGAAATATTATACAAGTATTGCAATATACAAATTTTGGAAATACTTAATAGGTCTTGAGTAATTTATACAATGCTTGGATATATTGAAATTTTTGGATATACATATTATGCAATTATTTGTATTTCAAACAATTACCTTAGTCCCGATATTCCCCAGTTGTACTTCAGGTGGTAGAGTGATATGAGGCCGGAAGGTGGGTGGAGTGATAACAGTGGGTTTCTTCTTCTCCTGCTGGGTCTGAATGGGATTCTTGAGCACGGGTGGAGCTGATGATCTCCAGACAGTAGGCTGTGAGGTGATCAGCCAGGGCGGTGATGGCCGGTTGGTTGTACTTGTCGTTGATGCTGAAAATATTTTTTGATTTCTGATTAATCCTATTTTAAATTTAATTTGTGTAATACAAGGTAATAAATTCGAGCACTCAGAGTAATTAATGGTTGATAAAATCACACTTTAATTCAGACTCTGAATACAAAATTTATACTTAGGAGTGTTTTAAGTACTATTACAGATTAAGTGCCGAAAAATAACGATTTTGAATACATTATTACGTAATTATTGATTTTTTTAACGAGTACAAATGGCATTACTGTTTAGATTACAATTATTGTATTTTTTTACATTCTATAAATTGCTTGACCATGATAGTACCTAATGGTAAGCAGCGTGTGGCCTTAGATGGTCAAGCGCACAATTTTAGCAAAAGCCTATGTTCCGTATTGTTCTACTAAGGAGTTAAGAAGCACCAACCAAAAAGATTTTCAATTAATTATCTGCATTAGTTATCTGTAAGTTCGACTGTTTTCTTGCTCCGACTGCCCACTATAGAGGGCGCTGTTCGCCTACGCCAGAGCGTCGAACGATAACTGCCGTCGCGTACGCAACATCTCGAAAATTCTCAACGTCATAAGCTACTTCACTCTTTGTTAGACGAAAAAAAAAACACACCCACAGACACACGCACGTTCGTACATACGAACGCACACACGCGCTCTCCTAAACCTTAAACTACATTAAGTGTGCACATTTCTCCGTCACGTTTACATTGGGTAGTCTTCAATGAACTAACAAGGATAGGTGGCTGTTACCTGGTACACATTGATAGTGAGCTTCGAGATATTTCAACGTGTTTGGACAAGGGTCGCCAAACATGTTAGTACTGGCCAATATACTGCAGTTTTGGTGCATACTGCATCTGTAAATAGAAAAGGAGAGGAATAATTTATACTTCTATACTAATAATAAAACTGTAACAGGGTCAATCCTGTACATTACATTTTTTTTTTTCATTTTTATGCAGGGCCATTCTTACAACTTTTGTTATCGATGTAGAGACCAAAACATTTTTTTTTGGATTTTTTTGTCTGTCTGTCTGTTCGAGCTTCACGCAACAATCACAACAGATTCAGATGAAACTTGGCATAATTATAGTTTACAACCCGAGAATGTTATAGATTTTATTCCATGAAATGGCTTTGTTCCCGCAGCGTAACAGGTTAAAATTTAGTATGGCAACTTCGAAACCGATGGACCGATTTAGATGAAAATTTAAAGGTTTGTTTTGTATGTAAGGACAATGAGTATAGGATACTTTTTATCCCAAAAAACTGGTTTGTTCTCGTGGGATAAAAGGTTAAAATTAGTATAGCAACTCTTAAACAACTGGACAACTCTTCATCCGAATCGAAGGAAGGGCAATTTCTAGTTTAGTTATAAAACTTTCTGCATTTATTTTCTTTTTTCAAAACACAACTTATAGTTAGTTATTTTATCTTTTATGTAGTGTTAGTATAAAGTATTTAACTATTGATCAGGTGCGAGGTCAGGTGTACATTTTAATATGTATCGCTGCTTAGCGATAAGGATATTTATTTTTATTTATTTAGGAAAAACGACATGTATAAAAATTTGTACAAGGGCCAGTTTGAGACTGAGTTAGACGCGAAAGTTTGTGAGTTGAATAGATACGTATTACTCTTTCACGGAATAACTACTGAACATATCTGGATGAAATTTTGCACAGGGATAAATTTATAGTCTGGAATAATACATAGTTTTCTATACCAACCTCATACACTTTAAAAAATATGATAAACACAGCACAATATCTAGTATTTTTCGTTTAAAATGTGAAAACGAAGTGCGATGGGATTCAACGTTAGACTCCGTTATTGAATCAAGGATTCTCTTGAATACGATAAGGCAGATCTGGTTCTAGGCGACTCTGTTTTCAATGATCATTTCGATATACATAGTTTAAAACCTGGCAAATATAAATAAATCATCTGTAACTGATCGTAGGCCTGTACTTAAAATATATTTGAGAGAATTGTTATTGGGGGTTTTTATTAAATGATCCTACTAATATTATAAATGTGAAAATTTGTGAAGATGGACGTTTGTTCCACCTTAACGCGAAAACTGCTAAACCGAAATGAATGGAATTTGGACCAGAGATAGATTTTAGTCTGAAATAACTCATATGTTCGTTTTTACATCCAACGCGGGCTACGCCGCCAACGGACTCTAGTAGAACCTAAAACAATATTTTTTCTAGTTTGCTTATCCGTTTGTGTGTCATGTCATGATGTCTGTGTCTATGTGCAAATGTTTGTTTTAAAAACGGATAAGTACTTGCAAGAACATTATTGTTTGTTTTGCGTCAATTGGTGCACAAATAAACAGAATACGACGTTTTAAAGATTCCTGTCCATGGCCCTTGGCTATAACAAAGAAAAGTGTGCTTAGGTGGGATAAGAGAGGGAAACAGGAGGAAAAAGAGGAAAGGAAAGCACTTCCCTCCTGGAATCCGGGTAAATTACCTTCAGTTATCGAAAAAGCAAGTTTATTTTATGACGAATAAATCAATGCTTGACTACGATCCCACCTGATGGAAACTGGCGATGATGTCTAAGGTATTGGACGCACTAACTTATAAATTACGTATTTATTACGTAAAAATCTAGTTTGGGTACAAAATTTAGGCACGCCCATACACAGCAAGCGAAGAATCTATCAAAATAAACTGAATTTTCCTCCCTGTGAAAATTGCTACGATAATAATTATATGACCAACGTAGCTCGCGGCCACGACGCACCGTGTTCATCGGACAAGTTCGGCTGACGCAAATTAAATATTCGTCATGCCCCACTTTATCCTGTTAGCTACGAGATTGCTTATGAACTTGCCAATTTTCACATAAATAGGGCGGAAATTTGATTTTCTCTTATATAGTTTCTAATTTGTAACTGGAGTGGGGCTGTGATTTTGAATATTAATCTAAATTTAAAATTGTCTTCGGTATTTAAAGTTTATTTTCGTCCGTCCGTCTAGTTGTATTCAGAGGTGTTATAGGGCTGTTTTGGCATGGAGATTCAATTTTATCCTGCTACTAGGGGCTTCGATTTTATTTTTTCGAAATTTCTCAACAATTTTCATCATAGTCCAAAGAGTTTACAACAAACTTTAAAAAAATACAAACCTTACTCGGGAGTAGCTCTATATATTGGCGAAAACCGCATGAAAATACGTTTAGTAGATTTTGAGTTTATCGCGATCAAAAGGACGCGGTAAGGGGACTTTATTTTTATAATATGACTATATTTTTATGAATTTGAAGTGAAAAAAGTGGCAGAATAGGAATATTCTTAAAAAATATTCCTGCCTAGCTTTATTATGTGGGGTTAAAAATTTCGTACATATATAATTACACTATTAGTATTAAACTATCTGTCATTCTGTCAAGTTTCTCCTCGCCACTGCAGTCCAGCCGTTACCACGGTCATACAACTAAATCAAAATATAAACTTACGAAATACACCGTTAATGCCCGTACTTTAAATGTACAAAGTCGAAATTTAAAATTAATTTAAAAAGCTTTTAATGTATTACTAACTCTACTGCGTGTTTGTGTACCAAAAGTTAGAACATTAGCTTTAAAATATAACTAATGTACAGAATCTGGTCTAAATTCAATTGTCTTTAAAACACTGCAGCGCCCGCTGCCCGTTAAACCAAACTTTCCAATTACTGCAAATTGTAACATATTAAAACCGCATGATAGAAATTTAAGCCTCGCATAAAACATGAAATTTCACCTTTGATTGGGGATTTTATGCACTTTCCGAGCTGCATTAAATTGTATATAATGCACTTAACATGCGTAAAGTTTGTATCATATAAAATTATTATATTGTAGACGAATTTTGACGTCATCGTTGCAATATCGCGAAGACCAGTTTGACTTCCACAGCATCATTACCATAGTTCTGATAGCTTCAGTTGCACCAAAATGAATACCTGCCACCGCACCAAATATTGACTCATTGAGCGTAGGTTAATGCACTCACAGATGTAAAAGATTTAACGTGGGAAATAATTTAAACTTTTTTCAACTTTAGTGATACAAATTCTAACTAAATAGATTATAGCACATGAACAGCAATATGAAAATTAATTAATTATTTTTAATAGTTTTAAGGAAAATTCCACTTATAGTCGGTAAATTCCAGATGTCATTTTCACGCCATAGTAGGTCGCTAATTTTAGAAATAAAATCCTCTAAGCTCGATTGATTATAATATATGCCACAATAATATGCCACGATAATAAATATATGCCACAAATGTTTTTTTTAATTATATTGTTTTGTATCAAGTAATTGTAATATTACAATCTACATACCGACATTTTAATTCCCGGACGTGATCATACAAATCGGATAGTGTACCTAGCACATTATTTTATCTAATATTCCCATTCGACTAAGTTCATATAATCCATGTCACATACCACACATATTTCGGTCGTGAAATGCTAAATTACTGTACGGAGAGCTATCGGATTTAGGAAACGTATTTGCCTAATTTAATGTAAATATACAGAGTGTTGTTTAATTAAATCCGAAACACAATCAGCCTGTATCATCGTATCGGAGACAAAGGAGTAAAGGATTGGGATGTTAATTCAAACCTAATTTCATTTAATTAAGTGTATAGTACCCACATTCTGAGTTCTCACACTTGATTCGGATTTGTGAGGAAGTTTGGTGCGCTCATAGCGCGGAGGTTTATGTCGATTCAAAGTGATTGAGGGAGTTAAGCAAGCGCGGTCGGTGACTGAAAAATCGCGCTCGTGCTTCCGAACCCATGCAAAGCCGGACAGCATAAAACGTTCGAAACTTTGGTTATTAGTAACCCCTCCGCCAGTAAGGATTGGAGCAGCGTGGTGGACTATGCCCTAGGCCTTCTGCCCCTCCCCTCCTCTAACATTAATATTAGTACCGATGATAAGTCCTTCAAAATTCTTAAAAATTCATTTAATAATATAATCAATTATGTTCTAAGATACAATGCATTAATGGATTAGAAATTTATTTATAGGGTACCTGAAAGCAATTCTTATTGCTTCAGATAAATAATATCTCTCAGAAACAGTCGACAATTCTACTGGGTTGATACTCTAGTGATGAGTGGGAATGTTTGTTCTATGTCTGGATGTACAATTACCATAGTACAAGCTAATACTTAATTTGGGATCAGATGGCCGTGTCCAAAACAAATTTTATGCAGTTTTTTTCTATCAAACAGTTTCGAGAGATTTTTAGAAAATGTGTTCGACCCTTTAAATATGATCTGCTACCCACAAAAGGACGTGAATTCTGATGTGATTTTGATATGATGATAAAGGAAAATAAACGAAAAAACCTCACCTGCTATGCAAAACCCGTAAACTCTTAGTGGACATGCAGTTGACACTCCAATCAGTGTTGCCATGGTCATTGCAGATGGTGATGGAGAATCTCCCGTAGTTCGCCCTGATGAGGTGAATCACTGATCCTTCTCCGCAGCCTATCTTCAAGGTTTTCCCTTCGCACGCGTACGCTGTCTCGTATCTTGGTTCTGGAAAAGATAAACATATATTTAGAATATTGTTATAATAAATGCTCATAGAAAAAGAGTACTACCACAAGGAAGCTTGGAAATATTACACATTCGCAGCCGGTTCAGCTCAATTCTGGCCTTTTTTTTATTTTATTTTTTATTTTTTTTTTAATGCCGTTTCTTTTCTTTCTACTATGGCACCCAAATCTTTTGAATTGTGTATCACTGCTGGGCAGTACTGGAAATGGGTGGTTTTTGTGTCTAGTGTTTAGATGACAAAAGATTATGGCAACCGACGATAAATTTCTTGTCTGTTTGTCCACAAAACAAAGACAACTCAAACACGGCCAACTGACCATAAACTAAGCGTTAGCTTTTACTTTGGTGATCAGACAACTGATAAGCATATATATTTCTAAATACACACTTATAAAGATATTATTACACCCAGACACACAGAACAAACATTCCTACTCATCACAGAAAAGTTTGACCTGGTTGGGAATCGAACCCCTTCGGTGTAGCAGTCAGGTTCACTAACCACTAGACCAACCGGCCTGTCAACAATAGTCTCAAGTTTAATGTTTTAGGTTTGACTTCAAAACAGAAGCCATATCTACGTGACCGTCCGTATTCCAAAGCTCCTTTTCTCGAAAACAATTTAATTTGTCGTTCATGAATTGAGTTTGAAACTGATACCATACTAAATACCGTGAACTTTTTTCTTTTAAATAATGCTTTGTATCTTATACGATAAGCGGTGATAGCCTAGTGGTTAACAATTCGGCCTCCTACTCGGGTTCGAATCCCAGAGCGCGCACTTCTGACGTTGCGGAGTTATGTGTGTTTTAAATTTAAAGCATTTAAAAGTCACTCGTTATAACGGTTAAGGAAAACATCCTGAGGAAACCTGCATACCGGGAAGTTTGTAAAAACTCAAAGGTGTGTGAAATCTGTCAACCCCCATTTAGCCAGCGTGGAGGACTATGGCCTTAACCTTCTCATTCAGAGAAGAGACCCGTGCTCAATAGTGGGCCGTGATGGGTTCAGATTATGATGATGATCTTGTACAATACACTCAATGATAATATAGGAACGAATACCATTTGTTTAAATAAAATAAATAAATAAATTTATATAAATTTAAATAAATAAAATATCAATTTGAACTACCATCAAATTTATTCCATTATCAAATCGAAAAAATAAATTATTAGGTTCTTATATGAATGTCCACATTAGTGTTTTGTTGAACTGGCCACGTTGATCTCAAACATATATGAAGTTTGGTTAGGAATTCCAATTTGAACTCGTTTAATCCTATCTTGATTTTTTGTATATCATTTTTCAAACCCATTGTTCTTTGGCAATATTTCGTTCGTTTCGTACAAATACGAGTTCCACTATGGAACCAACGTCGCACAAATAGCTCGAAGAACTAATGATGAGTATAAGGAAGCTACTGTTAAAGAAAACACAGCACTCCAACGTTCAGTATCCCAAAGTTTCCTTTCTGGACACATTGGCCTACAGAAGATAGCCCATGAACGACGAAAGACTCAAGTTGTTCCTGTCGTTGATAATGATTTATAAGGGCTCGCGAATGGTGACCGCGAATTCATTGCAAACCACGCCAAGCCAGAGGCAGACGTCACTGATGAAATAATTTATTTTACAGTATATTAACAATATATTACAAAGTCTACCTTAAGTGGTGGTAAGTACAACAGCTTGGAACCCATTAGTACTATTCAGGTTAAGGAAGTTCTCAAAGTTAATCCTGAGAAGTTCCGACCAGATTACAAACGTCGTGGGATTAATTAGCGGTCCCGTACAATCAGGTAACTAGAGTTAGTTTCGTTTACAAATTTATAAGTTATTACAATTTCATTGTTAAATTTTAGCATGACTTGTAATGTTGAAGAATTTATGACTGCAAGAGGCGATTACGATAAAGATAACGAATTGGTAGAAGTATCTGCTTAAAGGAATGATTTAAAATAAATAAATGGTACAGACAGAATTCAGGTTAGTGGAGATATGAAGTACAATGATCAGGCACACTTTCTCGAAGCCTAAGTCTTAAGGATCAATAAAGATATGACGACAAACATTAGGTATGATGAGGGATTGGAAAGGGCTGAGGCCCATAATGTTTGTTTTGTTTTCTACATGTTTTCATGTTACTCAATTGTAATGAATGTGATGATGAATTGTGATGGAAAGGTATTTTAGCCTTCAAAATCGAATTCGTCTGAAGTCAAGTATAACTCGAGATTAAACATAACAAATATTGAGAACGACGTAAAACTAAATTAGTTATGCATGATTTAAAACTGTGAACGTTTTTACTTCTTAACTTTTCTAGCCTTATATAATTAACTAAATCTTGGCAGAGTTATTGTTAAAGCTTTGAAAGTTATTATCAGACCAACTCATACTATACTTTTATAGACAGTAAAATAATCTACACACATCTAGCAAATTTCAAGAAGACATAACAAGAAGCATATAATGTTGGATTTTATTACATAGTTAAAGTTCAACCTAATAAAAGCTTCTTAATAAAAAGAGGACTCCCTATGAGTATCTATTAATCGTTTTATTACAGCTAATGAAATTATAGTAACACAAAAGATAATTGGTTAAGACGAAGATAAAGGAAAAGGCGTTAATAAATCCAATTCAAAGCTCTGAATAGTATACCATTGTTTATGTTACATCAACTTCACAAGATTAATATTGGGGATAGAAATCACGAAATTACTACACGGTCGCGAGTCATTCTTTCATTCCGTACCTTTTATGCCCACAAAGCTGAAAAGCGGCATTCACCCAGAACACACCGTTCACAATAAATCCAATTAAACGCCCCCGATATTGTTCATCGAATCGTTTCGCCCAGAAACCATTGGCCCATTCAGAACTCGACGATCAATGGACGACAAAACGAAAACTGTCGACTCAACGTTTCATAATCAATTTCTGAACGATTCATCAGTCAGGAAACAAACGCAAGAATATTTTTCAAAGTTTTCGTGTACATTGAGGGTAGTTGGCACAAATTGAGCTCAAGCGCGAGCGGGGATACGATCTAAAGTGCAATGGATGACTTCGCGAGAAGATTTATCGTAGTAAGTTCATGGACGGAATAAAGGGTGTTAGGTGTGCATATTCTTACGATCGATAATAAATCTGGCCAAATTAATGGCGGCACCGACAGATCGTTTAGCGCGTTTCGCAACGTCATACAACGAAATGAGGGTTTCAGTACATAATACACTAAAGTGGATCTTTGGGTAGGGTTACTCCTTAATTGGAAATATCGATAATTTTCTACAATGTCAGCAACATACGTAACGTGTTGAATTAACGATAGGCCTTGTTGTTATAAAAACAGAAAGTAATCGGGCCAAAATTAATCAGGCAACTATAGCTACGAATTCGATCGGGAAATTGCACCAGGTATAGGTGATATTTACTTGTGAAATCTAAAGTACTGTTTTCTTGTCACTTGTCATAGAAGTTTGTCATTTTAGATGCGTTAGAAACATACGCTTTGGTAATAAAACAATAGAAGTCTCAGCGTGTAGTACGCTTTATTGTAGAGGCTATAATTTAAACAATATTTTTGATTACGTCTTCTTGAAGAAGACATGTTTCGGAAGAAGTTCATCAGAAATATGTTATGCACAATGCTATATGTTTAAAAGCATAGGTATCCCATTTTTCGTTTATTTCCAAAAAAGAGGAAAGAGAACCGTGAGATTCCTATCGGTAAAAGTTCCTATTGATATCCGTTGCCTTCGTTCTCGTAGTAGACAAAACGAAACGGAAATCAAGCTTAATTGGTAAATTAGGAAGCTTCCGCCTTTTAGCAATAGGCTCTGCAGGTACTTTGGCGTTTGATCCTAAAGGTTCTACTTGATGAAGATTCCTTGACTTGGATTTATTGAGTGTCATTACATTATTTCATGAGTGATAGCCTAATGGTTCGATCCTCGGTCTCCCGAACGGAAGGGCTTGGGTTCGAATCCTGCGCGCACTTCTAACTTTCAAAGCTACAAGTATGTATGTGCGTATTAGAAGTACATATATTATCACTTCCTTCGATGCCGAAATATGCTGAAGGTAAATATGCACCTGAGAGATCTTGAAGTTGTCGAAGGTGATTTTCATTTCATTCCATTCAAATTTGCTCGACACCTGACGAGCTTCGTAGTTATCTGTTGTAATGCGTATTTATTCGACTCAGTTGACGTTTACATTTTAGAACCTGTTAATTGAATTATAAGTCGGTTATTTAAGCGACAAAATGATTCCTTTTGAAATATGTAACCCAAAAACGAAGCGAATCAAAAACTGAAGAGCGAAATAATGTTGCGACAGATTACCGATAAGTTCTCACGATAAATTATGTCCACCTAAAAAATACTGACACGCTTGTTTTACAAAACATCTGATGTTAAGGCTGTTGTATTAGCGAGTATCGTTCATTTTAATCTAAGTGGGCATCGTTAGATGAGCAAAGACCTTTAGTGACGGTTTGCGCATTACACCTGCGCTAACACTGGACGTTATTTATAGAAAATCATGGGATAAAAATTGTTTAAATTCAAATAAAATTTAATGGAAATATTTTTCCTATAATGCTTCGTTTAAGCTTGGCAAATCTGTAAGTCAAATGAAATTCTATCGGTTTAAAGGAAGAATCTATGCTAATATAAATCTTCAGGACAAAAAATATACGAGACTGTTATTGCCACACTTAGAGTCGTTAAATGGTAACTTAAATCACTCCTTAGTAAAGATTTTTTATTAGGATTTTGCCTTCGGTCGGTAGGTGCCTAAGAAGAAACGGCGAAAGAAACTTCACCGAATCTATAACATTAATCTATGTATATATATAAAAATCAATGCCACTTTTCGGTGTAATTTTATAACTCAAGAACGGGCTCACCTATCCAAACCAAATGTTAGGCTTTGTTCGAACTATTTAGTGGATGGTTTATGTGAAGTACACAAAATCGGTAGAGTGGTTCTTCATTGTTTGTATTTGTAAATGAGGATTTTACTGACAAATTGAACCTTTTTTCAGTCCACGCGGACGAAGTCGCAGACAGAATGTCATAATAACACTGTTATAATATGTTATAATAAAACTGATCCTTGTTTGTGACGGAAGTTTTTTCTATAATTTCTTGTGATGGCACAAATAATATTCAGATTTATTAGGAGTAAATGATATTGATCCAATTATATTTAATATGAATATTTTTTGTTCTAATATGAATCAACTGTATATTATTGATGAAATAGCATTTCATAACTGATGTGAATGTCAAAATAAATAATAGAAAGCTATGAAAAGTGTTTCATTAAATAGGTTTTTATATTGTAAAATTTTTTTTATTAGAGAACCATAATTTATATATAAACTCTTTATAACGTTATCCTTTATAATGATAAACTCCCTATAAAGTAGAAATGGGCACTTGGTTGGTTTATACCAAAACCCACATATTGTTCATCCACTCCATATATCACTGACTCTTTATAAAAGGGGTGAGCAACCTTTTTAATTATAGGGCCAATTTAATATTAATTTTTGCAAAATATTTTAAAGTTTATATGTGAAGTTTTACATTATTGCTTAAATTTTGTATAATAATGTTTTTTATGTTAAATTGATTTATGTTTTGACACAGTGTATGAGCTCATTAAGTATAAAAAATAAATTTTAAAATGCTCTAAGGGCCATGGGTTGCTCATCCCTGCTCTATAACGATATAAAATGCTCAGTCCCTTGAGTTTCGTTATAAAGAGTTTACACTATAATTTATGAATAATTAGAGAAATGCTTGTAAAACATAAAATGAGTTAGGAATTTTAAAGTAAAGTAGACTTGTGCCTAGTTAGTCAAAAAAGCTAGATTCGAGTTCGTTTCTAGGGGGTAGATATTTGTGACGGATATGTAATTGTGCAAGTGTTATGGTTTTGTCCAATCTACGTGCGTAACAGCCAATTATAGGGGTTATAAGCAGATTTTTATGTATAATTCTATTTTGGATGGAAACATGAATCATTGCTTGGATGAATTTAATGAGTGGCTTGTATCTTAGAAGTGTAGCCGAGCGTATAAGCTGTATGAACACTGCCACAGTATCTTATGATAGTCTAAGTTTGCTACTTAATATAATTATATTGCAACTTGCAATATTGTACTGAGTTTTCATATAATTTTTTTTAGTATTATGCATGTTTGTCTTTCTGTATATTGTGTTGAAATATTGACTTGCTTGATGTAATAATCTTAATAACAAAACTGTTGATGTAAGACATTGGTTGTTTGAATCTAAGCCATTTTTTTCTAATAATTCGCACTTTATAAAAATGTGATATGTTTAAAATTGGATTGATAAATGGATGATTGTAGAAGGAACTTTTTTCTGAGGTTTCGTTCCATTATTGAGACATCAGGCCTTGTTAGAGGCCTTAAATTTTACATGGTACCCATGTCCTCTATGTACCATTTTGCCAATGTAGCAATAAAACTTCTAGATATTAAAGTGATGTGAATATTTAATTATAATTTGTATCTTCAATCAATATAACGTCATGAGCCAGAATGAAATATGTTACACACATATGTATCAACTGATAACAAACTGATTTAATATAATAATTTAAGTTCATTTCAATAATTTGGAAATATATACAATGTGAAAATGTGTTATAAAAAGTTTATCTTAAAATACATGTTTTTTTACCTACGATCAGCCCTAAATCCTGAAAATATTAACGTATATTTGCAAGGGAGTGGCTAGTAATAAACAAGACACTTCTGTATCACAATAATTTATTTTTACAAATGAGTTATGGATCACAACAGTTCTCACAAGGTAATAAATCATCGAGTTAAGTTGAGAAAATGTTAACATGAAAAAATTCTCATAGTAAAATGAATGAAAAAATAATACAATACAGTAAAATGGGTACTCGATCCACTGAGCTAAAGACATAGAAATTAAGTCGCAACATTTGAGCTCTCCGTAACATCTTAACAATTCCCTATCTACTCAACAACCCGAAAGCGGTCACTCTTAGTGATAAAATTTTAAATGGTACTTGAACCACGACAACAGCTATACCGATATGGAATCTTTGCGACTATACAAATTTTGGTCCCACGGTTTGGGTCAACACGCCGTCTCCAACTAACGGACTACGTAACGTACGTCGTAATTACTCTGTTAAAAATCATCTAAACACTTACACGCTAGTAATATAATTTCACGCGATGCGAGTGGACACATTAACAATTTTATTACCTAAGTAAGTGTGGGGACTCCGACCGATAAGTTAGCGGCACGGAGTTCCCCACCATATGTACAACGGGAGCGCGGATTATGCGTTTTGTACCATTACTGCCGTAGGATCGCGATTATCGCACGAACTCGCCGGCACCCCGGCTGGAGGGGTCCCGTCTATATCTTACATACGTAACGTACAAAAATACATAAAATCCTCTCGGATACGTTATTGGCACATCCTCCCCACCGGAGTCAATAAACAACGATCTGAATCATCGTCTCGTTTCGAGTTCGTGTAATCGGGACCCTACAATAAGAATATACAAGAGAATCTAGACTAATTATTTACATGGGCACACGCGGCTGGCTCGCGGCACGACACAGCGGTGAAGCAATATACAACAGGCTCGATTTGACGTGGCCCCGTGTAAACACGATCGACATTATTTACATGACATTCATTTGTGACGCTTTTGACACGATCGTAAACAACGCCACGCGGGTCACAACCGTAGAAAAAAACGATCGGTTCTTCTCTACGTGAAACACGGTTCTCATGAATAGGAACCCTGGTAGTCAGCGCTAAGTAACGAGCGGCAAAGCTATTACATCGATGGATAAGTAAATTTGAACTCTAATGTCCTTGCGATAGGATCAACGTTAATACAACCCGAGAAAAGTCTACTAATCGCATGCTGCTAGAGTTCCCATCGTCCACCAAACTAGGCGCCGGGTCGACCGGCGGCTCCGAACGCGTCATCGTCGTCTGTCAACTGTCACTGTCACTTCACTCGTCCCCCTCCCCGTCACGCGTCACTGTGGCACAGCACTGTCCGAGCGTTCGTTTGAGCAGCGCGGCGAGGCGCGGCCGCCGCTAGCAGAGCACCGCGCGGTCGGGCGGCGCCGCGGGCCGCAGTCGCAGCTCGCACACGCAGTCGCCGCCGTGACCGTGCCCGTGCCCGTGACCGTGCGTGTGCGCGTGGGACAGCTTGGCCGGCTTCTCGTAGTCCGGCTGAAACTTCTTGCACAGCGCGAGTACCGACGGTGGGTGCGTGTGCGATTTGCGCGATACCTGTAATTTCAAACGGTGTTGTATTATAATATTTTCAAGTTAAGAGTGAGTAAGCTTTTGTGTACCATCAAACACTTCGTCGCCATCAAGTGGTTTAGTAATCAAGGGCTAACTTGTCAAAAGTTAAAAAACCTGTATCCAAATAATCAATTAATGTCACCTACATACTAGATTCAACTAATCACAAGCCACTGAAATGTAAAAACTGAAAAGTCAAACTATCAATTTTAGCATTTTATTTGGATTCATATACTTTGACAAATGTAAAAACAATACCCAAAATTACTTTAAATACGATTATTTTTAATATACACATATTCACACGCAGTACTGAAAATATACGTAATAGTCACAGATGTCGGTGCCGTCTCATGGCACAGATGGCAACAGAATAGCCTCATTCATAATCAGCGACCAGCAATGAGTTCGGCGTATGATTGTTTTTGTGATAAAATAAAAACACAATGTCGTAGTCGTAGTAGGTATTTAGAGAATTCTTCATACGTCTAAGTTCTACAAAGCCGAGCACAGGCGCAGATTTGCCAGCCTCTTGGTATTGTACAGGACACACTTTGGAAAGTGTGCGCAAGAGTTACACGATATAATTCCTCTTTCCATCATCGAACGAGCCTGCACACGGCCGGTACGCCGTTTGTCGTCGATACTTCACCAATACGAACATCGCGCTTTGCGTCTTCCTTCCTCATACGTACTGCGAAGGACCGGAATAAGTTGTAAGCGTCGGTGCTCCCGTTCGATTACAGTGTGTCTTCTAGTCAAGAGTAAATAGGCTTTTGCTAAATTAGTGCGCGTTACCATCTAAGACCGCATCACTGCTTATCATCAGACAGGATCGCGGTCAAGCACTAATTTATAGAAGGTATAAAAAAATATATTACCTTGGGTGTGGAGGGTGCGTCCGGGAAGGGCGGGGAGTAGTCCCGCGCGTGCGCGTGCTTCAGCGGCTTGTCGCGTTCCTCCTCGCCCGCGCACACCGGCCGGCACTCTACTTACATCAAAGTCAAAATAAACAATTTATTTCATGTAGATATTTTCAAAACACTCATGAACGTCATTTTATTTCTACCACCGTTCCACCAATACCACCGTACCACCAATCTACCACCGTTTCGGAAAGGTGTTATAATAAAGAAGAGACGAAACATCGAAAGAAACTCCTCAGCGAATCTTCAAAACTGCATTACACACTGTTATTGCAGTTAAATCGTACTAATTGTATTGGGTTTTTTTTTTATATAACACTAGTTTTGTTTTGTTAAAAGTAGCATATGCGTTATTCCCGACTGTTGTATGTATATCTCTGTCGGATTTCATTCAGATCGGTTCAATAATTTTTGCGTGAAGAAGTAACTTATCCTCACAAACTTTTATATTTATAAAAATACTACAACGAAAGAGTTTTTTCGCTTCAGTTTTTTAGTTCGAACAAAATGAATTATCGTTTTACAAAAACTCAGTTTTAAAAATAATATTTTTTCACTTTTATTTAGAGATTCAAATATAACTTCCATTATAACTCACCAGTGTCGTCGTGAGTGCCGTTAGTGCCATTGCAGCCGTTGACAGCCTCATGACCGTTGCAGCCGTTGTGCCCGTTCACCTCGCTCACATTAACTCCGTTCACGCCGTTAACTCCATTAACCCCATTAACTCCATTTACGCCATTAACGCTAACCCCGTTGACGGGGGCTCCGTTAACGCCGTTGACGTGGAGCCCGAGGTCCGCGTCAGCGTCGTCGTCGCTGCCCAGCTCCGCGGCGCCGAAGCCCACGCCCACGATTGCGCTGGGGATGTCCGACTCGTCTTTCAACCAGGGGTGCTCCAGGCACTCTTCCACTGTGAGACGACCCCTGCGACAAAAAATATATGATAAGTTGCAAAATACTTGAACAAACAAATACAAGACTCAGTTTTACAAAACTTGATTTTCCGATGCGAGTCATAAGCGCAAAAATAAACACAAGCCAGTTTTTTTCTTAAACAAAATATTCTTTTTAAAATTAAAAAAGAAATTGCAAATAAAATATTCCATTTAAGAACTGTATCTTAAGAGTATTGAGAGTTTGTATGCACGTGAAGAAATAGTGTCCCGTTTGGGTAAGTTATTTCAAAAGTTCATACTAATTTAAATAAAAAAAAAGGTTTTCTTCAATAATTTTAATTATTCGTTTATTTCATTATATATTACATTTTATTATTATTACACGCTTACTAAACCCCACAGTAGAATCTTGCACAATGAATCCCCTTGTAGGACACGATTGTCGGGGCATTCACAGAATCTCTTCTATCATAACCACAGACCATAAATAGACTACAGACTACACTAGACTACAGAAGCGTTACGTACCTCCTCCGAACTAAGCGGTTCAAACCGCAAGCTGAGTCGCCTTATCGTAGGCAAACGATACGTGTTGGGTGTTAGAAATATTCTAAATATTCGGTTTTCATACCTATAAGTATCTACTTGCCAGGTTTAATTATTTATACGTACATATTTAAAACACATCCTACTTATATTATAAATGCGAAAGTTTGTGAAAATGGATGGATGTTTGTTATTCCTTCACGCAAAAACTACAGAACGGAATAACACAGGCAACTTTTTATCAACAACCACGCGGGCGAACTTGCGTGGGGAATCTTCTATATTTGTCATTCATACGTGAAGCACAAACAGGCACAAACCCCTCTACAAAAATTAAGCGGACGAAGGTAGTTTGAATGCTGTCAATGACAATTAATTTTTTAATTGAAAAACGGTTGAATTTCAAGCGTGGACTGCTGTGCTTCTCTAGTGAGCATTACATACGAGTACTATGAGCGTCGGCCTCTTCTCAGGGAGCCTAGGTGCAAGTTCTAAAACCATCTCTACATTACTAAAATTATAAA